>CAMZMU010000119.1:11110557-11206113 GCA_947311845.1 Poa pratensis | reverse complement strand
GCATACGAACGAAAAAGAAGTGCAAACAAAACAAGCATGCATCGAGGCAGTCCCCGAGCTCATTTTTAAGGTGCCGATTTTTATTAAAGATCAGCCGAGGTACATACATTACTTCCTTCAACAGTAGAAGGGTCGGAGTAGAGCTACATTCCATGGACGCTGAAGCTCCGCATCGGGTCTATCCAGCCCATCTCCCCTTGGCTCCTGTGCATCTATAAGATAGTACGAATCATTGTGCAAAGCTCGGCTCACAATGTATGGTCCCTCCCATGGAGGTGACAACTTGTGCCGACCTTTGCTGCGCTGAACAAGCCTCAGCACTAGTCTCCTTCATTAAACTTTCGGGGTTTTACATGCCGGCTTTGATAGCGTCGGAGACCCTGCTGATATATTGCTGACCGAGATAAGGCCAATTCTCTTGCTTCCTCAAGCAGATCTACAGCATCTTCCCGAGCTTCTTTAGCCTCGGCTTCTGTGTACATTGCCACTCTGGGCGCATCATATTCAATGTCGGTTGGCAGCATTGCCTCGGCCCCATAGACCATGAAAATGGCGTATAGCCAGTTGATCTGTTCGGTGTGGTCCTTAACCCCACAGAACTGCTGGTATCTCATCGATCCAACACCCCGGTGTTTTCAACAGTGGTTCTACTAGCCGAGCTTTGATTCCGGCCAATACCAATGCATTTGACCTTTCTACTTGCCCATTAGCCTGTGGGTGAGCCACCGAGGCTACATCAAGTCGAATTCCCTTACTCATGCAGAACCGAGCAAACTCTCCGACAGCAAAGTTCGTGCCGTTGTCTGTAATGATACTATGAGGATATCCATATCTCAGGATTATTTCCTTCAAAAAGGTCACTGCCGTATGACCATCCACTTTTCGGATTGGCTTCACCTCGATCCACTTAGTGAATTTGTCCACCATCACCAGTATGTGAGTCATATTGCCTCGGGCTGGCTTGAATTCTCCCACCATGTCCAGACACCAAACTGCAAAGGGCCACGTGATAGGAATGGTCTTGAGCGCCGAAGCTGGCATGTGCTGCTGCTTGGCGAACCTTTGGCACCCTTCACATTTCCGAACTATATCTTCTGCATCGGCATTGGCGGTGGGCCAATAGAACCCGTGCCGGAACACCTTGGCCACCAGAGCTCTTGTGCTGCAATGATGTCCACATTCTCCTTGGTGGATTTCTAAAAGCATCTCCTTGCCTTCAGCTGGTTCGACACACCTCTGCAACACCTCGGTCACACTTCTCTTGTATAGCTCCTTGTTGATGATGGTGTATCCCTTAGCTCTCCTCTGGATTCTCCTTGCCTCGGTTGTATCACTTGGCAAACTTCCGTCAGCTATGAAGTTCATATCTGCTCCGCCCATTCCGGCACTGGATGTAGAGGAAAAAGCTCTCATCTATCTCCATTGGTTCGGTCGCCATGATCTCCTTCATGATTTCCTACCATTGCTCGGCCAGTCCCCGAGTGTTGGTGCGAAGTCCCCGGGTCAGACCCGAAGTTCCCACCATCACTCCATAGGAAAAGCTCCATCAGTCCCGGATACTGCGAAGCAGTCCCCGAGTCGGCCAAACGCATCCGACGTCTACCTCCATAGGCTCAGCTCCGATTTGGTGGTAAGAAAATTGACTCGGATCAGGAGAAGGCTTGATTGAAGGAGTTCTCAAATGGTTCAGTGCTATCCCCGGTGGCACCGGTTCTTTGGATGAACCGAGCTTGGACAATACGTCGGCGGCTTCATTCTCCCCCGAGGTATGTGCTTGTACTCACATCCTTCGAAAACCCAGACACCTTTTGCACATGAAACCGATACAACTCCATGTTCGCATCCAATGCATCCCAAGTGCCGGTGGATTGATGCACCACCAAAGCTGAATCGCCGAAGCATTCTATACGCCGGACACCTATCTCCTTTGCCACCTTGAGCCCATGGATCAGGGCCTCATACTCCGCCACGTTGTTCGACGCCGAGAAATGGATTTGCAGCACATACTTCAACTGGTCTTGCTTCGGCGAGGTTAGGACTATGCCGGCACCTAATCCGACCTTGGTCTTGGACCCATCAAAGTGCATCTTCCAATAATTATAGTCCGGCAAGGGCGGCTCATATTGCATCTCGGCCCAATCGCATAAAAAGTCCGGCAGCGCCTGCGACTTGATTGCATCTCGCCTTTCATAATGCGGAGTGTATGGAGATACCTCGATCGCCCATTTGGCAACTCGCCCAGTTGCGTCCTTGCATCCGATGATCTCCGAGATTGGAGCATCACATACCACCGTCATGGGATGCTCTTGGAAGTAATGCTTCAGTTTCTTAACCGCCAGGTATACTCCGTACGTCATCTTCTGGTAGTGGGGGTAGTTTTGCTTCGACGTGGATATCACCTCGCTCAGGTAGTAGATTGGTCTCTGCACCGATTTGCCTCCTTCGTCTCGCTCCACCACCACTGCAACACTTACGACCCGGTTTGTAGCCGCAATGTATATCAACATCGGTTCATTCTGCAAAGGGGATGCCAACACCGGAGCAGTGGACAACATCTTCTTCAGCTCATTGAACGCCGCGTCCGCCTGCGGGGTCCAAGTGAAACTGGTACTTTTCTTCATAAGTTGATACAATGGTAAGGCTTTTTCTCCTAGCCGACTTACAAACCGACTTAAAGATGCAAGGCATCCCGTGAACTTCTGCACATCTTTTAAACAGTTCGGCAACTTCATTCTTTCGATAGCTCGGATCTTAGCCGGGTTAACTTCTATACCTCGGCTCGATACGAGGAAACCGAGCAATTTTCCAGCCGGGACACCAAAGGTGCACTTGTCCGGGTTAAGTTTCAACCGATACTTTCTTAAATTTGCAAATGTCTCTTCGAGGTCTTCGATGAGAGTATGCTTCTTTTTAGTTTTGATAACAATGTCATCGACATACACTTGCACATTCTTGCCCATTTGAGAATGTAAGCACTTCTGCATACACCTTTGATAAGTTGCCCCGGCATTTCTCAAACCGAAACACATGACACGATAGCAATACGCCCCGTACGGGGTAATAAAGGCAGTCTTTATTTGATCATCAGTGTTCAGTGGGATCTGGTGAAAACCAGAATATGCATCAATAAAAGACAACAGCTCACATCCAGCCGTAGAATCGATCACTTGATCAATCCGAGGTAAAGGAAAGGGATCCTTCGGGCACGCCTTGTTCAGGTTGGTGAAGTCAATGCACATGCGCCACACCTTGACTACCGCCGGTTCGTCCTTCTTTTTCTCCACGAGGACTGGATTAGATATCCAGTCCGGATGCAGCACTTCCATGATGAAGCCTGCAGCCAGTAACTTCGCCAGTTCTTCGAGTACCACCTTTCTTCGGTCATCTGAGAGCCGCCGCGTCGGTTGACGCACTGGTTTCACCTCTGGCCGAACAAACAAAGAGTGCTCTGCCAACTCCCTCGGAACACCTGGCAGGTCTTTAGCCGACCATGCAAAAATGTCCCGATTCTCACGGAGGAAGTGACAGAGCGCGCTTTCCTATTTCTCGTCCATGCCAGTACCAATGATGGCGAAACGCTCCGGGTTCTCCGAGTCCAGCGGGATTTTCTTGGTCTCCTTGGGCACCTCGAATGAAGCGCTCATGTCCGGAGTAATTAGTCCGGACATGCCGAGCTGAGTAGACTGCGCCATTGCCACCACCTTCTGAAGTTGCTTCTTCTCCGCCGCGATCACCAAGGACTCGGCTAAACTAGATCCCGCCGAGGCACATTGCATAGCCTTCTTGTAGTCACCAGAAATGGTTATTATTCCCTTGGGCCCCGGCATTTTCATCTTTAGGTAGCCACATGAGTGGAGATCATGAACTTGGCCAAGGCTGGCCTTCCCAGCAAGGCATGGTAAGGGCTCTGCAAGTCCACAACCTCGAACTCAAGACTTTCAACTCGGCTGTTATCTCGGGTACCAAAACCCACGTCGACCCAAATCTTTCCCATAGGTGCACAAGAGACCCCGGGCACAATACCGTGAAATGTACAGCTGCTAGGCTGCAACTGGTTCGGTGAGTATCCCAGCTTGACCATTGTGTCTCGGTACATGATATTTATGGCACTCCCATTGTCCACCAAGACTCGGGTGAATCTCACATTGTTGGTCGGCCCACAAAACGTCGGATCCACCACCAGTGCATAGTTTCCAGGGCTCGGCATGATCCGAGGTGTATCTTGCCTGCTCCAAGTGATCTCTTGCTCGGACCAGTTCATGTATTTCACCACCGCCGGAGTTACTGCATTCACCTCCTTGGCACGCCTCAGCATACTCTTCTTATCAGTTGACTCAGTCACAAACACCACGTAGCTCTGATGTACTTCCCTATAATCATTACCGGGGTTCTCATACCTCTGATTCTCAAAGGACCACGTTTGGCTTTGGCCGGCACCACCGTTGTTGTTGTTGCCCTGGGCACTCACTGCATTCACCGGTTTCGCCTGCACCGTCTTCTGGTTTTGGGCCGCATGCACCGGGGTTGAATTTGCTCCGGTTAAGCTCTGATTCTGCGCCGCTATGGTCGGCTTATGCTGCTGCTGCGTTCGGATATTGAGGTCTACGCCATTGGTTCGGTGGCCCACTCCGGTTTGCCCCAGCTTTCGCCCCTTCTGCAGCGGTTCGGTGATGAAAACTACACTGCAGAGTGGTATGGTTGGGTGTTCTGCCATTCCTGCCATGATAGATACATGGTCCATTCACCAATGACTCGTAAGTCACAGGTGGTCCGGCCTCCTGCCACTGCTTCGCACCACCTCCCTGATTCTGGTTCTGGTTCGGAGTCCACGCCTGACCCTCAGTCTTCGGTTTCTGGGCGCCTCCAGGTCCGGACTGACTTGGGTTTACAGCATTGACTTGGAAATCTGGTTCTCTCCTCTTCTGCCCGAACTCTTGACGGTTATCAAACCTCGGTCCGTTGTTGCGGTTGTTCATCGGATTCCTCCTGTTCCGGGCATTCCCATCCAGCAGAGGCTGCATCGGATCGCCAAGGGCATAGGAATCAGCTATCCGAATCGTCTCGGCCAGAGTCTTTGGCATATCTCTCTGGAGCCTCTGCCACAACATGCTACCATACCGACATCCATCAGCAAACCACGCTATAGCCTGTGCTTCGATAACTCCCTCACAGGAGTTCCGAACATTGCTCCACCGAGTCAAGAATTCTCGGTCAGTCTCATTGTCCTCCTGCTTGCACGCCTGCAAAAGCTGAGGTCGGTTTGGCCTCCTGTAAGTGCTGGCGAAGTTGCTATTGAATGCCTCCTCTAAATCCAGCCAGCAATCGATGCTATTCTCCGGCAGATTGTTCAGCCAGATCCGAGCAGGACCTTCCAACATGTGCGGGAGATACCGGACCGCCCATCGGCGATTGCCCCCCGCAATGTATACTGCTGAAACATAATCAGCTAGCCAATCTTGCGGCTTGGTGCTCCCATTGTACGGCCTGGTACTCCGACCCAACTGAAACTGAGACACTGGTGGAGGTGGTTCCTTCATGATCCGAGGTCCAAAACACGCCGGACCAGGAGGGCCTTCCTCCTCCAACTTCTCGGACATGTAAATCCGATCTAGCTTGTAGCGCGCATCACCTGTAGGCAACGTCCGAGCTCCGATACGCTCTCCCAATGCACCATCCACTCTATAGAATCCAGCCCGCTCCATGGCTGAATTTCCATCATCATATCGGTCGCCACCTCGACCGACGTTCTTCGGCTGCGGAACATACTCCGGCTCTTGCTGATACTGCTCCTGCGGCCGGGGTTGCTGCTGATGCCTCGGGGGCTGAGGTGGTTTACCTCGGCCAGCCGACGCTGCTTGCCCACCGTTCTGATTTCCCTGAGCTGAACGGCCTTAGCTCGGCTTGCATCACCTGGGCCGGGGTCTCCATTGGCTCGGCTAGCGTTGCCGACCTTTTGCTTCCCAGCTAACACCGGATCGTACACTTGCAGCTGCATCTCCTTGTTCCGACCTGAAGTGACACTCCGGGCACGATCGGCTCCTCCGACGTGTGGAGACGAGGCTTGCCCCTTGGACCCCTGGCTAACTGGCCTAATCGAATGGACCGCCTGCGAACCGCCAAGCCCGGCCTTGCGGAGGGCTTCATTTTGCTTGCTGGCCACATGCACTAACTCATTGAGCCGCTTCTGCTGCTCACGCCATGCATCTCCGGTCAACTCCGATAGCCCGGCCCTTACTGCTTCGGCTGCTCTAAGGTTCTTAGCTGGTGAACTATACACCGGCCTACCAGTAGCCGACCTGCTACTTGTTGCCTTACTCGAGCCCGAGACTGCAGCCCTAGCCATCTCCCATAGAGGTCCTTGCCTCGGTTGAGCAGAGCAGCTTTCTTACGCCGCACAACCGGAGTAAAACCATCCTCTATACCATGTGCAGCATTGTACTCCTTCTGCTCCATATCGAACTGCTGCTTAGCCTCGGCCAGCAACCGAGCTTCTCTCAGCACTCTGGCGCTCTGCCTCTAACCCGGCCACCGTATGCTCCACACTTGCCTCTACTGCGAGTGGCCGAGCTAACCTATCAACGATAGCTTCTAAGGGAACTTCTTCCCTTGGCATGCCCAACTGCTCATTCTGACTAGGTTTCTCGTACGGAAACTTCGCCGTCCGACCTGATTTCTCAGGCAGCGCGGTTGGCGTCGCCTCCACCTCGGCTAGCGCGACCTTGCCAGCATCTGCCTTGCTAGCTGCAGGCTGGTACCAGCCATCATCACCTCCACACACCTCGGAGGGCGAGTGACACGCCGCCCAAAGCCGCCAGGAGAGGAGTTTCGTCGTCCACGAGCACCTGCTCCGGGTACTCGCGAACCACCTCGACAGCAACGTATGTGGGGAAGCTGCCGAGCATCATGAGGAACCATCGGTGGGGAAAGGCTTGCCGGCGAAGCACCCCGCATTGTCGCTCACAAAGGCGAACTCGCCGATCTTGGTAACAAGGCCAGAAAGAACACACTCAGAGGAGCCCGTCCGGATGGAAACTCCACCCAACGCCTCAATCTGCCCCACGGTGGGCGCCAACTGTCGTGGTGGGATCACGGCAGATGCCATGGGTATGGCTTAGTTGGGGCCGAATGGTCGTTGGGGGAATCCGGGGAGGGTTTATGCACTCAAGACGTGCACAAGCAAGAACATGCAAGAAACCACAAGAACATGAACAAGAAACCAAGAAAGCCAAGAACACAAAAGACACCACGATGTACCCAGGTTCGGGGCCTTCGTGAGGAAGTAAAACCCCTACTCCTGCCTTCCTCTCTCAATATATCAGTGTCGTTCTCAGGTACAAGGTGCTCCTCGAGCTGTATGATGCTACCAAGTGAGAGCTCGAGTAGAAGATGAAACTATGAAGGGGGAAATGAGCTAGGGTTTTTGCCGTCCTCCTCCCTGGAGGTAGAGATGCCGCATATATACACAGGCCGAAGTACATTTTTACCCCTGCCTACAACTGACAATGGCATGGCCAAAAGGTAGAAGACAAGCCTCTGCCTCCTGCCAGCTCAACGGCCGGACTGTCAGGCCAGCCAGGCCTAGCTTTCCTCTTCCGGTCATACTTCAGTAGCCTGCCGAGGTCTAGCCTGTAGACCTTTCCCGAAATAGCCGAGTCAGCTCCTAGGCCCCCGAGCTTCCGGGAAACCCGTGGACGGACCTCGCCGTCCTCTGAAGCCTCGGGCTACGAGCTCTGCGGCGCCCGTGACCTCTCTGACATGCCTCGATCCTTGCTGCCAACCTCGGATAACACTCCTGATCCTATACCTCGGTAGAGAATACCTTATTCCTGTGGTAGCTAGCTGACTGCCCCGAGGTTGATACCTCGGAGGATATACCTCGGAGAATATACCTCGGACGTACACCTTACGTCGGATGACGCCTCCTGCGTCCTTGCTCAATCGTTACCTCGGACAGCTTACTGCCTTAACCTTACATGTCTTTACCTCATCTTTACCCTACCCGGGGGTAACCCCCCGACACCGACCCTAGTACAGTTGGCTAGCGGCTAACCGGAAAGGACCCGCAACTATCCTAGAACACTAGCCTGGCATGTTTAAGTAGGCGAAGGGCACTCCAGGATTAGAATTTTGTGATGACTTTTTTAGAAGGCTTCTTGGTGAGTGTAAGAGATTTTTAAGCCACGATTCCTTCACAACTAGCATGTATGCATCCCCTCTTGATAGTACGGTAAATTGGCTACAAACTTAAACGGAAATACACCCACTTTCCTTTCTTTTCTCTATTCTCTTGGGGGTTCCACCAATCAACGTTCATCTTCTTCGAATAGATCTATGGTGCTCAAGCAAACGATCAGATACCATCATGTTGTTGTTAAACACCAAAACACACCAAGAGAGGGAAATGCCCTTTCAAGTAGGTAGTTGGGGTTTTAAGCATCTATGATGGTCACGTTTTGCAACCACAAGAATCAAACAAGTTCCGTCATATTGAACACTTGCATATTTGCTTAGTTTTTTTTCCTCTTTCCTTTTATTTAATAATGAAAGCTTCATTTTTCGCACTAAACAAAGGTCCATATAGGACAACAATAGAAGTGAGGCTCGTCCCATCTGTTTTCTATTTTGAAGGGAAATAAGATAGGGATAAGGCCCAACAACAAATAACATTGGACACATGACACTCGACACGGTAGTTTTCTTGAGGAAAGCCGCATACAGATGACGAGGTGCTGGTTGGAGTTAGCCGGGATAATGGGTGGAACACGTGGTGCAAAGCTACTTGTAAGGAAATATGTAATCCTCATATATAGTTGTTGATTAGACAATTCATATATACTGAACATTTTTACTTATAACAACCCATCTTCTGAATGTATGCATACATTCACGATTAATTCTTTGATACACAATCTTCAATATACCATCTTGATGACTATCTAACATAATTAACAATACAAATTAATCATGCTAACAAATATTAATATACATGGTTGTCAAAGTGTTCTAATGTTTAACATTACAAGACATTTACTTATGCTAAACTTGAAGAAATATCTTGCCCGAAAAATATTTTATTTTAAAATTAAATGTGGGATGTTTAATAAAGACTTCAGTACAATGAATTACATCCTAAATCAAAGCAAGACACTCCACAAATCAATTTATGCCTCAATGTATCATATTGTATTTTCCTTCTGCAGAGAGTATTAGAGTGTGTTTATTTCTGTCCTTCCCATATAGTATCCACCCTTAAATATCTATAGAATTTGGCTTATTGTGTAGAGTTTATGACTCAGTCGAAGAGTTCCTAGAGTACAAGATTATCGAATTTAGGTGTTACTAGGTAGTACTCCTATGTTTCATAATATGAGATGTTTTAGATATCTCAAGGTGGATTAGGTACGGACTAAAATGATTGAATATACAAACTAAAAGGCGTCTAGATGCATATATCTAAGAGAACTGAAACATCTTATATTTTGAACTTATATTTTGAAACTGAGGGGTACTAACATGCATGCCTCTTTATTTGCTTTTTGCTGTGTGGCGGTACGTGTTCATTCATGTGATGGGCGCACGTCTTTTTCAGCTTTCACTTGGACGAGCCTTCAACTGAACTATTGCAAGACAAGGAGTCCGATACAGAATAGACATTGGTGTCACTCTCTGTACGCAGTGGGCCAAGTGGAGTATATACCCGGATATGGCACATGTTTGAAAATGACATCCTCACTAGTAGAAACAAGGGCTTTCGTCCAGAGCCACATCGGGCTCTAGTCCCGCCAGGGTTACAAACCGGTACTATAGGGGGGGGGGGGGGACTGGTCCCGGTTCAAAGGCTACGAGACCGCAACAGATTAGTTCCGGGTTGTAAGGGCCCTCTAGTACCGGCTCGTAATACGAACCGGTACTAGAGGTGTCTGGCTCGGCAGGACCACGTGCGAGACTAGAGGTCAAACGGTTCAGTTCCCGCGCGCGCAGTTTCGTCGCTTCGGAATTGATCGATCACCACCGGCGCTTCGTCGCCGTCGCTTCTCGTCTTTCGTGGAATTGATCACCACCGGCGCTTCGTCGCCGTCGCTTCTCGTCTTTCGTGGAATTGATCACCACCGGCGCTTGTTCACCTCCCTCTAGTACTATATAATGCACATGATCTTCACATCTATAAGCACACCTAGCTTCTCCTCTAATCCCTCCCAAAGCCCACCCTCTATCTCCCTCTCATTCCAATGGAGCCGCACGCGCGGTACCTCGAACTCGGGTGCACCACCTCACCGCCGAAGGGATGAGTTTCAAGGTCACGGTCACTCTCCGTGCATCAAGGTGAAGAGGTGGATCTGCGCTGTCAAGAAGCAGTTCCTGGATGCCGCACCGATCAAGTGTGTGGGCCTGGACTGCGAGTTCACCAACCTCACGAGGGTAGACAAAATCAGTGCGCCGCCGTCCTTCAACTCTCGGTGGCGTATGAGAATTTGGTGTTCCAAATATGTTGGGCTAATGAAGTGTCGCAGCTGCTCAAGGAATTCTTGCGGGACAACACCATCAGATGCTGCGGCGCGGCTATCCACAATGATGTGTGCATGCTGGGATACTACGGAATTGAAATTCCGTCTGTGTTTGACCTCCAACAGGTTATCACGAACCTCACCAATAAGTCCATTCCGAGTCTCTATGACCTGGCCAATGCTACAATTGGGACAAATCTTGAGAAGAAGAAGAAGAAGATGGACAAGAAGAAGAACACGAAGAAGGACGACGAGGAAGAAGAAGAAGATGAACTAATATTTGGTTGGGGGCAACGTTCCATTGACCTACGAGCAAGTGAAGTATCCCGCTCTAGACGCTCGTCTGGGCTTCGAGATTGCTAGGAGGCACTGGAAGCTACATGGCTACAATAGCCATGTTGATCGTCTCAACATTAATGTTGATGAGTAGATGGTGTGGTGTGGTGTGGTGTATGAGGCTTCTACTGTATGAACTGTGAATCTTCTCAGTGCTATATTGAATCTTCAAATGAGTTCTATTTGCAAAATGTTTAAATGAGTTCTATTTGCAAGATTAATATTATTTGTCGAATTTCGATTTACCGGTTTAAAGATATGATATTATTTGCCATATTAAATTGAAAATGACAATAATAATGTAAAATTGATTTTCTTGTTATTTGAATTCAAAACTATTAGTACATAATCATTAATGTTTATGTTAACATAGGTTTGGAATTCAAAAAAATAATATGATTTTCTCTACAAATAACAAAAAAATAAATTAATAATTATTATTACTTAATCATTAATATGTATGCAAAAGATGATATGGACACAATATTTAGATTCCTATCATTTTTCTGATCGATTTATACATATTATTTGTCGAATTTCGATTTACCGGTTTAAAGATATGAATATTTCCATATTAAATTGAAAATGACAATAATAATGTAAAATTAATTTTTTTGTTATTTGAATTCAAAACTATTAGTACTTAATCATTAATCTTACTTATGCAAAAAATAATTTGAAGTAATATTTATGCAAAAAATGAATTAATTTTTGAATTAATAATTTGAAGTAATATTTATGCAAAAAAAATGAATTAATTTTTGAATTAATAATTTGAAGTAATATTTATGCAAAAAAATGAATTAATTTTTGAATTAATAATTTGAAGTAATATTTATGCAAAAAATGAATTAATTTTTGAATTAATAATTTGAAATAATATTTATGCAAAAAATGAATTAATAAGTATTATTACTTAATCATAAATCTTACTTAATCATTTTTTGATCGATTTATACATATTATTAGTCGAATTTCGATTTACGGATTTAAATATATGAATTTATCCATATTAAATTGAAAATGACAATAATAATGTTTTTTGGTTATTTGAATTCAAAACTATTAGTACTTAATCATTAATATTTATGTTATATAGGTTTGGAATTCAAAAATAATATCATGTGACATCAAAGTGTAGAGGATAATAAGATTGATACATAGTATTATCAGGATGTTATCAGTGCAATCTTGGAAGCTAATTGGAAAGGAACTCCTAGAGCTAACTGTCTAACTTAACTGGTTTTTTCATTTCGCTTTATAAAAGCTGGGCTCCTGGAGCCTCTCTCTAAAAAAAAATAGTCAAAGGATGTTATTTTATGTCAGGTTCTTTTGGCATCATTGCTTGAGGGCTGTGCAAAAAGGGTTTGGTTGGAACATGAAACCTATAGCACAGTGCACACAACCAAGGTGAGCACTGAGCGGGAAGTTCACAATAATAACTTGACTGAAACATGATTAAGATGTGCCTACATATTGTTTAGTGACGTTACTGGAAAGCCGATGGACAGGTAAGGAGGGAGCAAAATTTAAGGAAGATGGTTTTGTATTTTCTGGCATTTCTATTATGTCTCCCTAAGAATCACAGCGCGCGAAATGTCCAAATTATTGAAAGGCAAACGGACTGTTTAGTAGAAACCAAAGCACGAAAATATCTGACAGATAAAAAATTAAGCGACCGTTGCATCGCACGACCATTCGGCTATTTTTTTTTATCTAAAAGAGAATTTTTTTCTTTAGTCTGCCGATCCCACACTTCGCCCATCCTTCGTCGTTCCCATTCTTCCTAACACATCGAAAATAACACGCATCAAAACAGCTCCTCCGGCGCAATCCTCGCGGCTCCAAAACTCCGAAACCGCCCTTCAACGCGATCCTACCAGAACATGCAGGCTCGATCTTAATTCCTAAACGAGGATGCTAGGGTTCTCCGCCGCCAGCTCCTCTCCGCCCCCCCTTTGTTAGAAGAGAAATTGTTCACTTCTGTTCATGTCAAACATATTTATTAGGAATAATTATTTGAATTTTACATGGTATAATTATATATTTATCTAAATTATACCTTTTACATTCATATGGGATTTTTATTGTACATTTAATAAGAATTTGACACATGTTGAGTTTTTCAATGGGCGTCTATGGTGTGGACAAAATATGTTAGACCACATAAGTTTGGTTGAGGCTATAGAGTTTGAGCAGAGACGATTGTGCTTACATGCTCATCAAACAATTTTCCATCAAGCTCTAAGATTTAGATGATTTTGAAGCAAAAGCTTGGTTGTTTGGACATTTTTCACCCAAAAGTTATTTTTTTCTTTCTTGTTGCAACGCACGGGCATTTTGCTAGTAATTACGAACATATTGTACGCCGCTGGCATCGAGGGAGGTATCGATCAGCGAAACACAACGAGATTGATGGGCAGTCGGGAAGCCCGGTCCTAGGATTTAGTGTCTCGGAGATGATATCAACTTCTCTACTCGTTTTCTCTTATTCCTTTTCTGACTACCGGATGTAGTTTTTCTTGGCGTCATAGCCACGCTAAAATAAGAGAACTATATACTAGCTGTACCTGTACCAGAGAATTAGTAGACATGAAAAGGCAAAGCTTTGGAGAATTAGAGGACATCCAATTCCAGGATCCACCAGTAATACCTTGTGTGATTCTTCAGTTCTCGGATCGCAGCCGGCGGCTGCCTTGGGAAATTGAGCGATCGAACCAGGCAGCATAGAAGAGGTGAGACGAGAGCGATAGACGAGGCCGATCGGGACGAACTCACGTTCCACGAACAGGGAGTTTTTTTTTCATGGCCACGTACAGAAATTCCGCACACCACTGGTATATATTTTTAGAGAGAGCAACGGTATATATTTTTTTGATGAGTGGCGTGTATTCGGCACGCGACAACTAACTCCTATTGGTGGCGTGTTCTCTGCACACCACTGGTAAATTTTATCAGTAGCGTGCACACCGCACGTTAGGTTGCGCATATTTGCCGATCCCGAATCCTGAAATCTAAATTTCCCAATCCCAAATTTCCAGACCCGACAATCCCAAACGTTTTCTCGGGAAGTTGTTCTGAAATCCCGAATTTCTTTAGGGTAATTCGGGAATGTAGTGTTGAATCCGAAATCCCCAATAACCCCCCAAAAATTAAAAGCTCAAAAGCCTAGGTGCGAAACGTCAGTCTTTTCAGGCCAGCCGAAGCCCATGTACGCTATGTCCGGCGAATTCGTGACTAGTCCCGGTCATCCCCCCCCCCCCCCCCCCCCCCCCCTAGTGACCCAGCAAGCCAGCAACAACCCTAATCCCTCGTGCACATCCCACCCTACTCGGCCAGCAAGCCAAAGTCCATGTACGCTGAGGTCTGAACTTCGGGAAATCCGGAATTTCCTGAACCCGATCCCGAATTTCCCGAATCCCGAATTGTCGGAATCAAATTTTCTCATGTGAAATCGGGTAATTTGTGAATCCCAGTTTTTTTCCCATCCAAAATTTCGGAAAATCCCGAACACCCACCCTGGGGAAAACTGACACGATACAGACATGCTATTTTTTACTAGTGCAATGCTCGATACTTTGTAACTAAACTTCCAGGGTGACATGGATGTATTGATGTGAATACTTATGGGTATGAACTAGCCTGAGGTGGAGGTCTTGTATTTATCAAGGTTTATACCCCTGATAGAAGAGATGACTCGTGCTGCTTTTACCACTCCTTACGTTGTGAAAGCCATTTAGCCACGAAAATAATCCTTTTTTTACAATGAAATTTGGATGTGGTAAAAGCCACTTTTTCTATTGTACTTATGTATCTGCTATAGAGTGCCAGCTTAATGTGTTCTTTGTATGTGCTAAAGTCAAAACTACGTTTGGATTATGTTTACTATTCGGCAATGTGAGAAACTAAGTTTGTAATGTAATTTGATTGATTAGCTATCGACCATGTTTAAATGCTACTTATTTGTAATTAATATAATGTACACTATATATTTGTTTATTTTATGTTTTAATCCGGTGGTTTTTCATTTGCTCAGTTTTTAATAACTATGACTAGTAGACCTACTTTGTTCTGAATTGCACTATATTTAGAACATACGAAACTACATAATCTATGTTTTCTTTGCTTCATTTCCTGATACTTTGTGAATTATTTAGTATGGATTTTAGTAGAGATCTTAAGTTTTTTCCTTTAATCTTAAGACTTTATAATTTTCGGACTTTGCAATTCAATATTAATTATATTTTTCCTGCAAGGTTTAACTCTGAAGATTGGAAGCTCATGAAGTTTTCCTACAATATTCTGTAAATCTCTAAATGGATGATGCTTGAGAGACATACTATGTAAATTTTTGTTTTATACAATTCCCAGCTATTTATACTAAATTTTTCAACTTAATTTATAAACACCTCTAGCCACTAAATACATGTATGTTTAGAAATACATTTGTGATTTTTTTGATATACCATTTTCATGAATAACTAGCATAATAACTAACTAGCGTAATTACAATATTTATTATCACAAAACATTTACTTATGTTAAACTAAAACAATCTTTGATCACAAAAACTATTTATTACTAAATTTGCGAGCTTATGATTTTTTTTGTCACAACGAATTTCATCCTATATCAAAGTAAGACGAAAGTGCCACATCACTCCACAAATCAAATTGATGTATCAAGGTGTGTTTATCTTGTGTCCTTTTCCATGTAGCATTCTCAAATATCTGTAAAACCTGGTACACTGTTTTAGAATGCATGAGTTTAGCAACTAACTAGATAAACGTTTCTAGAGTACATGACTCTTAAATTTAGGTGTAACTAGATAAATACTGTCATGTATGCCTCTGTTTTGCTCTTCATCGGTACGTGGAGTATATATTCGGATCTTGCTCTATATGACCATATGTCACATGCTTGAAAACGCCCGGTTGCAAGTTTGCGCGTAGGCGTGTTGTCCATGTAGCGCTTCTTTTTCATTCCACTTTTCCACAAAGTTTGCTGTTGAAATTCAGTACGTGTCAATACTTGGCAATGCATTTAAATACTACTCCCTCCATTCCGTTTAAATTGTCGTGGGAAACATGCCGTGATAGTATAAAATCTTGTATAAATTTCGACACTCTTTCTGGAGGTGGTAGTTAGTTCACTAAATTTAAACTTCTCGAACACCCGATTAATTGCAGCAGTAATAGCATGTCAAGGCGTCAACTGGAGAAAAAAGAGCGGGAACGGGATCGGTGGTAAGACACGGAGACGGGAAGGTACAGTAGGACAGGCACCGTGCTGCCGTCGGCCGGCCGGAGGAGCAAGGCGCAACGAACCTAGCTGTGTGTGGGCGTCGCCATGCAAGCGGGAACGGAGGAAAGAAAATAAGGAGCGGTTAAGGAGGTGGCTCGCGATTTTTAAGAGGAGCAAAAATAAATGATGGAAGCGGTACGACTTACCGGTGGCATTGATAGAAGCATCAGAAGTAGAGGTACATCTGTTTTGCAAATAACACTACAAAAAGCGGGCTGCTTTTACGGTATCCGATACGAAACATACCCTTTGATTCGCTTTTTGACAACAGAATTATGTTGGAAAAGCACACAACCAAACATAGCCTAATTGACATCGAGTGGCTTTTGAGTTTTGACTCCACACGAGTCCACAGTAAAAACAATTTGGGCGGTTGTGCGTGTCAGGAGATCCTCTGTTGCTCACGCAATCACCACGTCCCATCAATCCGGCTAAAGTAAACTTGTCTCGTCTCTTCGTCGCGAATTATATCTTTTATACTCCCTCCGTTCTAAAAAGGATGACTTGAATTTGTCAAAATGGAATGTATCTAGACATGTATATATCTAAATACATCCCGTTTTCCACTAGTGGAAGTCATCCTTTTTGAAACGGAGTGAGTATTTTATTTTCCCCTGAACTAGGACGAGACTGATTCTCGATCGTGGTCACCCAAATGCATATAAGGTGTATTTGTTTTTGAAAAAAGTCCAGAATATAGGGTGTATTGCTTTCCACAACTCAATTTGACAGACTTGATTAGGTCTCCTTATCTCGTTTGTATTCCTCTTTCTTCCCATACTAATAAGTCAGGGTTAATTCCATCCGAAGTTGATGTAATTTTCTCTCCGTGAGCGTACTTTAATTCCCGTGTAGAAATCCGAGGTCTCACTTCATTCATGAAATTAGCAAAATATCTCAACAACTTATTTCTCTTCACGTATAGCTTTGAGCAAAAGATTGATCACAACCATCCATACCAGATACCACCAATCTGCCACCTCAGCAAAAATAATTTATAGAGCATAGTATAAAATGGAGCAATCGCTTACCGCAAAACGTGTTGCTTCTTTGTAGTTATAATATTTATGGATGCAACTTTTGTGTGTGATAAAAGCTTTTAAATCATGAACGATGTAAGGTACTGAGTACTGACAGTCTGACAAAGATGTAACATGTGATTTTACAAATATCAGTTATGTAGACAAATATATTTTACCCATACGGCTTAGATTGGACTAGACATGCTCACCGATATGAACAATACGCATATGACAATCATTATTTTCAAAAAATGTTTTGATAAAATTAGGTCTCTACATCTTCATTAAATTATTAAAACCATGCATATTGGTGTGTGCTACTTGGTATGTTCTTGTATTTTCTTCAAGCATCTAATACAACAAGGATAATAAAGTGTGTGCAATTTACTCTCATATATAACTTGATGATGCCAAGTAGGATCAAGATCCGAATCGTCTAACAGTATCATTTCTACTAAACAACTTTGCCTGGAGCAAAAGATGATAAATGCAGGAGTACTTGACCCCGGCTTGGTGCACAGCCGTACTAAATGGGATTTCCATTTCTCTTTATGTAAATCATTCAAGTTGCGTCAGAACAATATGTGGTAAAAAAAACTGTGTCTCGAGCCCCTAGGCACATGGCGAAATCTAGCTCAGGAGAGGACAGCCATCAGATCAGATACCCTCAGCACGATGAAGTTCGTACCGTCAGCACCCTTGAATTCAGCACCAGCATACTTGGAGTACAGGACAGAGCTGCCTGTAGAGACCGGCAATGGGATCCTCTTGCCTTGCTCATCTAGGTGGCCTGGGCCGACAGCGACGACCTGCCCCCGACCAACATATATACTATTAGCTCACGCAATTTTTATTTGTACTAGATGTGAAGGTACATGCCTAAGTAACATGAAGGTCCAAACATGCAGTTCAGAACCATAGCCATCATAGACAACAAGATTGTCCAAGAGAACTCAAACTGGATGACTAACCGTTCCAATAGATGGCTTCTCCTTGACAGAATCGGTCAGCAACAGGCCACCGGCAGTTTTATCTTCAGCTACAGCTACCTGTTATATGAGAAAAGGCAGAAAAGCAGAAAATTATAACTATAACATGATTTTAAGGGTGATCTAGGCAGTAATCTGAAATAGAATATTTCCTTCTCAAATGCAACTTAATTGACAACAGTTAAACCATACAAACCACACCTGTTAATGTAACCAATTGTACAGAAGAATCGATTATACAATCTCTACCTGGATAAGGACACGGTCACCAAGAGGCTTCATGTCTTTCGCATCATCTGTCTCAAGAATACCTATGATATCGTCCTCTTTTAGAATCAGATGGTTGGAGTCATTCAACTCCACATCTGTTCCAGCATACCTCGAGTATACAACCTGAGCGCCAACCTATGTAACAGAAAATACATGTTACAGATGCCTTTTTTTTTCTCGCCAACCGCTAGTAAGAACTTGTTTGTAATGACAACTATCATAGCAGAACACTTGTAACAGGATCAAACCAGATACAAAACTGGCATAACATGAGCAGAATCCTCAAATCAAAATAGATAACACAAGCCTGTTGCAAGCTTCATCATTTCAAATATTTCAGTATGCTTCTGACTAGTTTTGTTATAATCAAAATTCTACTCACAAGATTGGAACAAACTGACTGCAGGTGACATACCTGGATGCCGACTTCCACTTTGTTATCCCCGATGATTCTTCCCTCTCCAATAGCAACTACCTCACCACTCTGAGGTTTAGACTGGGAAGCCGTAGGGAGCAAAATTCCACCAGTTGTCTTCTGCTCAGCGGTCTTGGTCTTCAGAAGCACTCTGTCGCCCAAGGGCTTGACCGTCGTGTACTGCAATGGAATACCAGAAGATAATGTCACAACGTGAGAACTAGAATTAGAGGCTCAACTAAAATGCTAAGCAAAAGCCACAAAATCAACATAACTGCTTTCTGGACTCTTTTTCAACATATGGTTCGTTTCATGACACAATCAATTGTCCATTGAAGCTTCCTTGTCATTAATTCCAGTCTCTAATGGCACAAACACTACGTGCAAGCTTTGAGAAACCTCATTTTGGCACACCACAGCACTAAGACCTCAAATTTTGTAATCACTATGAGCAAACCTCTACAACAAAAGTAGGCGCACTTATCATATCAGCAATCTCATTATTCGATTCGGCCCCTCTTCTACATATTCCACCTAACCACTCCTCGTGAAAACTAATCAGCGAAACCATGATACAATGCGCGGGCAACAAGCACCTTGGAGGCAACGACGGTGGCAGCCCTGACGACGAGCCCGCCGAACGCCTGCCTAGCCGGGCGGACCCCGACGGCCGCTGCCGCCGCGGGGACGCGGAGGGCCTGGACAGAGGCCGCCGCGCCGACCGCAGAGCTGCACCGACGCCATTGCTCGAGGATGGATGGAACCCGAGCTGCAGCAGAAGACGATAAACCCTAGGAGCAGAGCAGTGTGGTGAAGACGCAGAGCAGGAGCCACCAACCGCTTTATCTTCTCGAAGGGTCAGGATTTCTGGTGGGCTCATTTTACTGGTGGGCGGTGAGATCCAGGTGTCATGAAGCCCATATGTTTTGGGCCTACCTGTACATGGGCTGTACTGCGTCTTCCTCTTCGGCTCCGCGATACCCAGAGCAGCAGCCGAGAGTTTGATAGAATAGGGTTTCGTGTGGTCTCTGCCTCCACCTCTTTCTATATATATATACGGCAAATACAATTACATGTACATCGGTATACAACTCCTATACCGGAACCGAACCGGTCTTTAACACTCCCCCTCAATCTAAACTATTACATACAAGATTTAGATTGGCTTTAAACCGGTCTAACATTTGCCGCGTGGCTGGTTTAGTGAACACGTCAGCCAACTGATCACTCGAAGAGATAAACCTCACATCTAAGGCACCATTAGCAACACGCTCCCGCACAAAATGAAAATCAATCTCAATGTGCTTGGTACGAGCATGGAAGACTGGATTAGCCGTCAAATAAGTAGCGCCGAGATTATCACACCAAAGAATGGGTGTGCGCTGCTGAGTCACGCCAAGCTCCTTGAGCAAAGAATCTATCCATATAGCTTCAGCAGCACCATTAGCTAATGCCTTGTACTCTGCCTCGGTACTGGATTTCGAGACAGTGGGTTGTTTCTTCGAACTCCAAGAAATAAGGTTCGGACCAACGAAAACAGCAAAACCACTCGTGGAGCGACGATCGTCCACGCAACCTGCCCAATCCGCATCAGTGAAAATGCTAAGCCCAGTGGAGGGAGATTTGCGAAAACGCAAACCGGTCTGCAATGTTCCTTTGACATATCGCAGAATTCGCTTCACAGCCTCCCAATGAACATCTGTGGGTTGTGAGAGGAACTGACACACCTTGTTCACCGCAAAAGAAATATCTGGACGAGTGAGTGTCAAATATTGTAACCCACCAACAACGCTTCGATACCTGAAGGAGTCTTCGGTGCCAAGCTGAGTACCTGTCTCACGAGACAGATTTTCCGATGAAGACAAAGGAGTGGGAGTCGGCTTACAATTCTCCATATTGACTCGATGAAGAAGATCAAGAGCGTACTTCCTCTGAGTCACTGTCATGCCCCCTGAATGGTAAGATGCTTCCAATCCAAGAAAGTAATCCAACTTACCCAAGTCCTTGATAGGAAAGCTATCTGAAAGGGAACGTACGAGACGATCGACAGCTTCCGGAGTGGAACCAGTAATAACAATGTCATCTACATAGACCAGCATATAAATCTGAACACCACTCCGCGAGAAGATGAATAATGATGTATCAGCCTTGGAAGAAACAAACCCAAGCTGATGAAGAAGGTGACTAAGGCATGCGTACCACGCTCGAGGGGACTGCTTCAACCCATAAATCGACCTCGAAGCTTGCAAACATGAGAGGGAAACCGATCATCCTCAAAACCAGGCGGCTGCTGCATATAAACATCCTCAGTCAAGAATCCGTGAAGAAATGCATTGCTAACATCAATTTGCCGGAGACACCAATCACGAGATACAGCAAGAGACAAAACCAGACGCACAGTTGCGGGTTTCACAACCGGACTGAAAGTATCACCGTAGTCAATGCCATGCTGCTGAGTGAAACCACGCGCAACGAGCCGCGCCTTGTGCTTATCAATAGAACCATCAGAGTGGTGTTTTGTCTTAAATATCCACTTGCTGCCAACCACATTAACCCCAGAAGGACGAGGAACCAAGATCCATGTCTTAGTCTGACAGAGAGCCGCAAATTCATCCGCCATGGCTGCGCGCCACGCAGGTTCCTGTAAGGCGTCACGATGTGACAAGGGTGCGGCGAAGAACGCACGACGCCGTGGATCGTATTTCACTGTGCCATCTTTATACTCCTTTTCCTTCCGTGTGTTATCACGGAGCCTTGTCACCATAGTATGTCCGACTGGTGGATCAACGAGGGGCGCAGCCGAGGGTGTCGCGACCGACGACGAGAGCTGCGTCGCGGCTAAAGGCGACACGGGCTGAACCGGCACGGCAGCCGAGGGTGTCGCGGCCGTCGACGAGAGCTGTGTCGCGGCCAGAGGCGACACAGGCTGAGCCTGCACAGCGGGAGGCGAGGATCGCGTCATGAACTGGGCCGAATCGGGCGTGGCCGGCGCACTACTCGCGCCAGGAGCAGTGCTCGCGCGGGGAGGCGTGTCATGGATGATGCATGCATGCACGTCGATCGGCTGATCACTTCCAGCCGTGTCATGCATGCCTGCATGCACGTTGATCGGCTGATTGCTTCCAGCCAAGGGCTGAACAGGTGTAGCTGCGGACGGATCGGCGACAATCTGCACAGGAGGAACTGCGCCTAATTCAGGCGGATTAGTAGACAGGTAAGTTAAGTCATATTTACGCATAGGTGCACTCGTAACCGATTCATTAGAAGGAAACGAGATAGACTCAGCTAGAGTGGACACATCAACAAAACACCCGGTGTGGAGAAAGGAAACACAGATTCGTCAAAAATGACGTCACGAGAGATATAGATCCGGCCGGTAGAGCGGTCTAGACACTTGTATCCTTTATGCATGGGGCTGTATCCAAGAAAAACACACATTTTAGAGCGGAAGTCTAACTTATGGGAGTTATACTTACGAAGGCTAGGCCAACAAGCGCATCCGAAAATACGAAGAAAATCATAATTCGGTTGAACACGAAGTAAGCGATGGAGGGGTGTATCCTTGCCAAGTACCGGTGTGGGCATCCGGTTGATGAGATAACATGCGGTCAGAAACGCTTCATCCCAAAAGCGAAGTGGAAGAGACGAATGTGCAAGTAAGGCAAGACCTGTCTCAACTAGGTGGCGATGTTTACGCTCAGCAATGCCATTCTGTTGGGAAGTATGAGGACAAGAGACACGATGCGCGATACCCGTGCGCTGAAAATAGCGATGAAGTTTGTGATATTCACCACCCCAATCCGACTGAACTGCCTTAACTTTAGTGTCTAAAAGACGTTCAACATGAGCTTGAAAGTTATAAAAGACTTGCTCAACATCAGACTTGTGCTTAATGAGATAGATCCAGCAAAAACGAGAATAGTCATCGATAAAGCTAACATAGTACTTGTACCCCCCAGACGACGTACTAGCTGGACCCCAAACATCAGAATGAATTAACTCAAGAGGCATGGTAGAAACACGAGAAGAAGTATTATAAGACAACTGACGGCTCTTGGCACGCTGACAAGCATCACAAACTAAAGAGGAACTGTCTGAAGTACACGAAAGCTCATTTGTTCTAACAATGGATTGAACTACATTATTTGTGGGATGACCAAGACGCTGATGCCACTGCGCAGGCGTGACTTTGACACTAGCCGATGCATGACGAGGAGATGACGACGCATGTGAGAACGGGATAGGGTAGAGTCCTCCCTGACTTCTACCGTGAAGCAGAATTCGCCTGGTGGCCTTGTCCTTAACACAGAAAAAATGACGGTGAAACTCAACAAACACATCATTGTCAGAGACAAGTCGATAAACAGAAAGAAGATGTTTGCTGATGTGTGGAACATGAAGGACATTTTTTAATTTGAGGGATGAACCGGCTAAACTCGAATGACCAATATGCGAAATAGACAAACCTGCACCATTGGCCACTTGAACTTGATCCTTCCCACCGTAGCGCTCGTGAACGTGAAGACGTTCGAGATCACTCGTCAGGTGATCCGTCACACCGGTATCCATGTGCCAGTACGGATTCTCGTTGTAGCTCGTGGAAGCGGAGTTGCCCGCACGCGGGTTGTCGGTGCGGTAGTTGTTGTCGTAGCGGTTGCGGCAATCGGAGGCCTCGTGCCCCCAGTTGTCGCAGATTTGGCAGCGTGGCTCCAACGACGGCCTCCATTGCGACCTCCATTGTGGCCACCGCCACCTCCATTGCGGCCTCCGCCACCTCCTTGGCGGCCACCGCCATAGCCGCCGTTGCCGGCATTATAGCCGACGTTACCTCCGTTGAAGCCGCCGTAGCCGCCTCCGTTACCGCCACCGCGGCCTTGCCCTTGCTGGCCAGGGTTGCAGTCGGGCGACCTCCACCTTGATAGGCGGGATTGTAGTCTTGCGTCCTAGGGCGGCTTCCGCCCTGGTTGCCGTACGGGTTAGGGCGCATCGCAGCGTTCATCGAAGATGACCACTCCTCGGTGGTCTGAGCTTGCTGCGCCTGTAAAGCCTCGAACGAGAGAATATGCGAGTAAAACTCAGAGAACGGCACCGATTTATTACCGACGGTGAGAGCGCCGGCGATGGAGTTGAAGGCTGGGCCGAGCCCTGTAATTACGTAGTCGACGAGTTCATCGTCGCTGATGGGAACGCCGGCGGCCGCCATGGTGTCGGCAAGTGCCTTCATCTTGTGCATGTACTCTCCTGCCGACAGATCCTCCTTTCGCAGCGTCTGGAGTTGACGCCGGATGTGACGAACATTGGCGCGACTCTGTGCGCCGAACATGGCATGCACCTCGGTCCAAGCCGCTGCCGCCGTCTTGCAGCCAATGAGTTGGCATGCGATATCCGGTTCCATGGAACCGAGGACCACTCCGAGGACCTTCTGGTCCTGAGTCCACCAGCGACCATACTCCGGGTTCGCCGTGGTCACCGCCTTGTCACCCGCACCCTCGGTGATGGTTTGGGGCGGGACGGCCGCCGAGCTGTCGAGATGAACGTGAAGGCCGGCGCCGGACAGGTTGGGCAGCGTGAGCCCTCTCCAAAGCATGAAGTTGGAACTGTTGAGACGAACCGCAGGGGAGGGAACGACCGCGGTAGTGATGAATCCAGCGGACGAAGATGTCATCGCTTCAACAGCAGTGGAGAGCTGCAGAGCGGAGGTCCCCATGGAGAGCTTGTACGATCCTAAGCTGTTGCGTGGATGGTGAGCTAGCTGATCGATCGTAGATCGTGAGCTGATGACGGCGGCGGCGGTGCAAGGCTCTGATACCAAGTTTGATAGAATAGGGTTTCGTGTGGTCTCTGCCTCCACCTCTTTCTATATATATATATACGGCAAATACAATTACATGTACATCGGTATACAACTCCTATACCGGAACCGAACCGGTCTTTAACAAGAGCAGCGGCGATCGCCACCGCGGAAGCCATGGGCGCCGCCGTGGCGGGATGGACCGTGGCGGCGGTGATTCTGCAGGTTGCAGGCCTCTCCCTCTTCCTCTACGGCTTCTTCCCCGTCAAGCTCACGCTCCCTGGCTTCAGGTACACGCCTCTGCCTGCTCCGGTTTGTCTGAGGCAGCAGTTCGTAGTATTAGCTTTGGTTGACTCCTCTCTGGTCTGTGTTCATCCGTAGCGGAGCGGAGAGTTACAAGGCGCCGTCGTGTGGTCCCGTCGGTGGCGGGGAGGCGCCGGTGGTCCCTCCGAATCAGCTCAGATCGCTGTACAGGGTAGGGCATTGCTTCCATTTCGGTCCCTGTCTTTCGAATCTGCACCAGTCTCGTACAGCACTAGAACGGTTTGAATGTTCCTCCACCAAATCCTAAATTGCCATGTGCTGCTCTAGAATGTTGTTGACTTGTTGGGTCAAAAGGTTTTGAAGGAGAATGCAAATTGATAAGCTTCCAACTCCATTTTAAGCTGATGTGGAGCTTTACTAGAGCTTTAGTACAAGTTACACGTTCACGATTTTCATGCTTGTGCTTTTGTGTATGATTGGAACCAGGAACTTTCTGAGGTCCCCCGTGTGTACGATCGCTTGGTTTTCATGGTACGTTCCGAACCGATTTGCCGATTCCTGGCCGCATAATTTTTATTACTATTTATCTTACCTTTTTAATGTTTGGCATTTTGAGTCTATGAATGTCAATTTAGGTAATAGATGCGCTACCTGCGGAATTTGTATTGGGAAGAGGTGGAAAACCTCCAAGCAAACAAATGATGGAGTCGATGCCATACACTCAATCTCTGTTAGCTGGTTGCAAAGCAGTTGGTTATCATGCAAAGGCTGCACCTCCAACCGTTACAATGCCCCGACTGAAGGTTCAACTTATTTAGCTAGAGATATTTGTTTGGGAAAATGTGAAATGTTGAGAAATCCTAAGCGTATTCTGTTTCAGTCAATGGTATCAGGGGCAATTGGAGGTTTTCTGGATGTAGCACTTAACTTCAATACTCAAGCCTTCTTGGATGACAATCTTCTTGGTAAGAACCTCCTATTGTATTCCAAATTACTAAATTAGCAACAAGGAATGGCTTATAAGTTATAATTCCATATTTATCACAGATTAGTTTCATAGGATTGGTTATAAATTAGTGATGCTGGGAGATGAGACATGGATCAAATTGTTCCCAACACTATTCTACAGACAAGATGGAGTGACCAGTTTTTATGTAAGTCCTTCCATATGCATCACATGCTTTTCTTGCAACGGGATGTGGTTGAACATTAATTGTTGGATGACAAGAGCATAATTTACATGTTTAAACACTGACAGATTTGGGTTTCCATTACACTATCATCTGAAACACTAATCTAACAGTTGCTTTACAACAAAGTGTCTGTTCGTCCCTGTGTTTTTTCTACGAATTTCTGGAAAACAAATACTGAAATCATTTACACATTTAAGTTTTTACGTGCTTGGCATTTCCTAGCCATCTTTTGGGCCACTTTTCTCTGGTGAACATATGACACTCATTATGGAGATTACTCGTTTGGCTGCACTTGCAGATTTTTGCATATTAGAGAAGTGAGCTTATGGATCACTGCTTAATTTATGCTAATAACAGTGTTTTCCTTGTTCTTCCCAGCTTGGCCTATTACGATTAAAATTTTGTTTATTGATATGTAGCTATATTGCAGGTGAAAGATACGGTTGAGGTTGATTTCAATGTTTCTCGTCATCTCGAATTTGAGTTTGGTGTAAAAGACTGGGATGCACTGGTACAGTTCTACTCATGCCTCTTTACATGGTCACTTGTTTTATCACGTGTGGCAGATAATGCTACCTTATCTCTGGATCCCAAGTTCCCAACCATGTAGTCCCAAGTGTATAACTAATGTTTGCTGTAGTCAATGTCTAACTCTCTTTACATGTCTTCCCTTTGTGCTGTTTGATAAGGTTAACCTATAAATCTATAATCTCTTAGGTGAATACTGACAAATTCCTTTTTTTTTTTGACAATTTTCAGATTCTTCACTATTTAGGTTTAGATCACGTTGGCCATATAGGCGGCCGTCAGAGGTAAACACCACATCATTTTCACGTTTTTGGGGGGGCTTTGACAATGTCTAGCTTGAGTTGAAGTTCCAAAATTACAGTGTTTTGATGACCCCAAAGCTGAAGGAGATGGATGATGTGATTAGAAAAGTCCATGCTGCAGTTATGAGCCTTCAGGATTATTCGGAAAAAACACTTTTGGTACGTGATCGTTTCTGCTTCTAGTAGTGTACATTTGCTACTGCAATGAAGTTTACTCGGTCATCTGCAGGAGATTGGTTCGAGATGATTAGCAATAATGAATTTGTAGTGATTACTCAGATGTGTGTCTGTCTGTCTGACAAATTATAATTCTGATGCCTTCCTAACTATTGGGATTTAATGATTTCCACAAATTGGAGGGGTTGCCGGTCAACATTGCATTCACTCTCGCTTCCATGTTCCATTAAAGATGCTTGAATGTCTCCATAGTTCTCATAAGGATCTTCCTTTACCCCTGCATTTCAGGTTGTGGTCAGTGATCATGGAATGACTGAAGTTGGTAATCATGGAGGATCTTCTTACGAAGAAACTGACTCCCTTGCCCTTTTTATAGGACACAGTGTTGAGAGCTCATATTGTTCACCTTATGACCAGAAAGAAGTACTTCAAGTATGAATTTATACTTCTCAGCCTTATCTCTGGATATTTTGAAGCTTGATTTCAGTTTATAGTATACTTTTGAGTTTGATAAAAAATGTTGCAGTGTGTGATTATTTTCATATAAACCAGTCAGTTTTATGTCTATGACACTCACAGTGAAAAATAAGTGCAAATATTCGACGTGTAGTGTTTCAAGATACTAAGACATAGCTCTGACATGTGACCACTTTTTTCAGGTTGACCTTGCCCCAACTCTAGCTCTTCTCTTTGGCATACCAATTCCAAAAAACAATATAGGTGTCTTGCTTCTGGAGCTTTTTAATTCTTTGACAGGTGAATATATACACCTTCCTTCTCAAGTGTGTTACACTTCCATGCAAATGAAGTAAATGCTTTTTATGATTGGGGGCTTCATATTGATTCAGTATGTTTTAAGTTCTTGTTGGATGTATAATTGCATGTCTTTTTTTTTACTCCAAACGAGATCAGAATATTGGATTGTTTACAAATTTCATGATTAAACACTCTCAGCTATCTGCTCTGATATGGTGAATGTATCTTATTTCAGATGACCAAAAACTGTGGACCCTAGAATTGAACTCGTGGCAAATCTTAAGATTGCTGCAAGAACAGAGGCCTGCTTTCTTCTTTGAAGATTGTGTTATTTCGAAGGATGACCTTGGAGTTGATATGCTTCCTGAATCTATTGAGGAGAAGTTGTGCCATTTGCTTTCTAAGGCTTTTGTTTCTCATCGATCCTCCCTTCTTCATCAAGATTCTGATTTCAGGTGAGACTAAATGTCCTTAAAAAGTTACGGATACCATCACCTATCAACGCTTATTAAAAGAACTTGCTGCAGGTCTGTTGTAGCGACTGAGCACTTTAGGACTGCTTTGGACGCCTACTCTGGCTTCTTAAGATATGCGAGTGAGTGGTTGTCTCACAGAGCGACCGATGTAATTTTACCACCTTTGTGTGTTACACTCTCATACCGTACTGTTACATTTGCCTTCCATTCTGAATGACTGATCTCCTCTTATTGTTCGTATTTGCAGAAACCACTATATGTACTTGTCTCTGCAATCTCCTTGATGGTTATTTCATGCTTTTCTCTTGCCGGCATCATCTCTTGCCAATTTGAGGGAAAGTCGCAAAGTCAAGTCGAACACCATTCTGAATGGGATTTGGATAAACATTGGCATCTTGATGAGGTTTTCATTCTAATGGCGATTTTTCTATATCTCGCCAGTCTTGGTTCAAGCTCTTTTGTTGAAGAAGAGCAGTATATATGGAATTTTCTAACGTCTACACTCTACTTAATATTTCTCATCAAGACGGTTCAGTCAATGCTGAAAGAATCAAATTCAAGAGTAGTCCATAGAGCGGAAGCAGAGATCTTCCACAGAAATAACTCCTCCTACCTTACCAGCTATAAACTAACCCCGACCCAGCATGTTGGTTGGAAGTTATATACTGTCCTTATTGTTCTTGTTGCTGGGAGAATTCTAAGAGCTTGGCATCAAGGTGGAATTAATTGGGTTCACTTCCCTGACATTTCGAAGATATTGACCCAATGTGACCCTTCCATCGTAAAGTCTCTTCAAATTATTTCAGTTCTTGCGGTCATTGTCTTGTATGCAGTTTCACTCATTTCACTGAGAACAAGGAAAATGGTTGTTATAGGGCTATGGTTGAGTCACCTTTCATGTGGACTTTTAGTTATGCTGCATATCTGGAAAAGTCAGGTCAATACTTCAGCACCAATGAATCATAGTACAACATCAATAGCTCAGATATTCTACGTCATTGCAAGTATTTCAGTAACTTCCACTGTACTTTTGTCACCTTGGATATTTCCAACATATTCTAAAGCAGAACCAACATCCTCCTCTGGCTTCAGTCCCCAAAAAGCGTTACAATTGCAAGGCATCAATCATTCTGTGTTCTTGACTGGAATAACATACACAATGTTCTGGTGCCTTCTTCAGTTGCTTCTGCAGCAACCCATAAATGCAATTCCTGTTCTGCTCATTCTCTTGCAAATTATCTCGAGTGTTATTCATTTTTCTCTGGAGAAATTGTTGCATAGGCAATGGGTGCAGGTTAGTTAGTTGAAGTTTTATTATAATCTTTGCTCGATCAACACAGTATTTTTCATGGGTGTTGGGTGATAACCATTTTTATTTGCTAACTGTCTAGGTTGTTGCAATGCAATTCTTGGGGCTGAATGGTCATTTTGGTCTTGGGAATACCAATAGCCTTGCCAGTACTGATGTTGCTGGAGCTTTCATTGTAAGTTTGAGACAAACTCTCTGAAGTGTCTTTTCACCCTTCCCATCAGATTTGACCATTTGATTTTTTCCCGGGGAATTTGACTATTGAATTCTAACAGGGCATTTCAAGTTACACCACGGTTCTTTCCGGGATGCTGATGTTCATTATTACATATGGATCACCTTTGTTGCTATACCTTGGGATGGTGATCTATATGTCGATGAAAGATAGTGATAATATCTCCACTCCACGACAATCAGGATGGAGCAGCATTCTGGGCAAGATGATTGCATTGCCCTGTTTGCTTCCTTTGCTCATTAATTCTGTTGCCCTGACTTCATACACCATAGTGTTGTTGCTCATGAGGAACCATTTGTTCGTTTGGAGCGTATTTTCACCAAAGTAAGTGGTCGATAATAAATTTTCAAGTAAATGTTTGGTGATTACTCCATTTAGGTGTATCACGTGGGCCCCATTAGGAAATATTAACTCGTGTGATGCTTACCTTCTGTATGTGGGCTTCTATCTGTTTCAAGTTCAGAAATCAGAATCATTGCAATTTTTTCTTCACAATTAGACAGTTTGACCGGAATGTTTTCGCTGGTTGCAGTTATTACTATTTGTAGACTTTTTGTGAGGATCCCGGATTAGCGATCCGAGATACTCGTTATGTTTCCTGCAACAATCCCGTGATCAGTCTGTTGTTGCACATAACTCGAATTGGCATCACAGGACATCCATAAATACCGAATAAATATACTTACGTGATTGAAGTCATAAGCTTCAACAGGTTCTTGCAGCGGAAATCACCAAACAACGTGGAGCCCAGGTCATTCGCCTTAACCCTACAGGCAGCTGACTGGGAAGCGCCCTAGTTTGCAAAGACGCCGGTGAACTCCTCTTCTTCGAAATGCTCCTCTTAAAAACAATCTGGCTAAGACAATAGCCAGGGACGAAACCAATGTGAGTACATTTGATTGTACTCGCAAACTACCCCAACTTAAGCATGCATTACTTTTGAGAATTTTTCAGAAAAACCTTTATTTTTAGAAGAACAACTATGTACCTTCATTAAAAAAGGGGGAAGAGTAGATCTTTAATCTTGAAGAAGACAAAACATTTTGGAAGGTAGTTTCTCAATGTCTTGGTTGGAAACAACCCTTTTTGGAAAGTAGTTTTCTCACTATCTTTGTTGAAAGAGGTAAGAAGTCTTTTTAAAAACTTTTTCTTGAAGATATGCCTTTGGTTAAAAGATAGGAAATTTCTTTAAAAACCTTTTTCCTCGAAAACCACCGTCTTGTCCATTTCTCCAAAACTTCCTGTTTCCTGATCATATCCCCTTCATGGTTACTTATTCTTCCAGCAACCTCATACCATCCCCTCGGTATAGTTGCATAAAACAATCTCCACTTCATTTTATTTTCAACACTCAAAACTTTGTAAAACTTGCACATGGTCTTAGGACAGCCTCCCAACTGTCCATATCCGAGGACTCGGCTATTCGAATAGTTTTACACTCTGCAGAGGTAGCACGCTTTTCCCACACCCATCCGGTCACTCATCGTGTCAGCCACGTCCCGCCATACCAGAGGTATGCGAAGTTGAGTTCCCGGCCATAGCCTGTCCTTTGCTCATGCTAGTATAGGACCCTGCCTCTACGACACTTTCCATCGACACTTAAATCCTCAGAAACTAAGTGTGAGGACTCGTAGTTCTGCCCGGCGGACCCAAGGGAGCCCTTCAATCCTCTTTCTTCTTTACGCTCATACCGGCTTCCGGTAGACTTCTTTTAAGAGGACCCAGGTCAGGGGGTAGGTCCTCAGACCATCCCCTCATGGAACGAGGTTATCCTCGTTATTGAGGCATCCAGTACTAACACGAGCAAATTATATGACTACGCCCTTGCCCATATGTGGGTAAATGTGGTCGCACAGGTTATCGGCTGGTAGTCATGGTACAAAGACACAATGTGCATTTTTCATAAACATCACCACACTTCACTTCTCCACTTCCATACCGACATCCCGGTATACCATAATTCATCCAAGGATTTTCAAAGGAGTTTTGAATAAACAATGTTTTTCCCATCCTATAGTTTTATATAAACAACTGATATCTCTACATAGAGTGACAAAATAGTTTTTCATAAACTTTTGAAAAGGTTTTCACAATCATTTCCAATTTTCTTAGCAAAATATTTTTAACCAAAACTTGGGTGGTTCGTAATCCCACCAAAAAGATTTTCATAGAAGGATTTGGAGTAAAACAAATTCACTTCGAAATCCTCGTAAACCACTGACACCTCTATGTCGGGTGTCTCAATAATTATACTTGTATTTTGGAAAAGGGTTTTCAAAAGCATGGCTTTCGTGGCAAACACCACATAAGTCCTTTACGCTATTTATAAGTAAAACAGGTAAATCAAAATAGATGTATATAGATGCAAGCTTAGTGAAGTAGCTTGCCTGGTTTCAGCATAATGTCCTTGGTCTTCTTCTCACTGATTAAAGAAATAAACTCCGATTCTCCTCCAATAAATCCTCTCCAGAGACCACTCCGGTAACGTTTATCTCTAGCGTCGCACACATGGGGATAGAACAGCAATCAATGAGCAACCAAACCCCAAGGGTACACAAAACAAGTAACATACCACTAGCACCAAACTAAATCAGTTGTGAAGTTACCCGGAAGTCTTAGTGGGGCGTAGAACTGATTATTTCTATATGGGAAAATTATAATTTCCCTTTTTAACTTAAGGGTTTCCTTAGTTTCCAAAAAGTGCAGCACTGTGATTGTGTTCACAGATGCAGGGAAATGATGTTACTGGATACCTCCTAATTTTCTGAGCATTTTGATATAATAAACACCTTTTTCTGAATTACCAAACCAAAGTTATTGCATTTTCAAAATTTGATTTAGTGCTGCCATTTTAGCATATCATTTTAAACATCACTAAAACTAATTCACCATGTTTGGAAACAAGGTGAAACATGAAGTATATTAAGTGCTGAACATTTTGGTAGTTCACACTTAATTTTTGGATCAATATTTTTAAAGATATGAATTTCCCAAAAAAATATGTTCTTGCTGCCCTTTTTGTTATTTTAATAAAACAGCATCTAAACTAATTTTGTTGGATGTATGAGTGATACCAAAAAGGCGGGTTTTATTTTTCTGAACAATCTGACATCTTGTTTGAAATTTTTGGACAAGTATTTGAAAGGTTATGGATTTTACAAGTTTAATTTTGAATCTAGCTAATTGTTCTATTTTCCAAATAAACCACTGAAGCGTTTTGCACCAAAGCTGGGCTAGCCAAAGCGGCTGACGGCTGGGGTCCACAGACACGTAGACGTCCAGGTCAGCGCGCAGGCCCACGGCCAGTTTGACCACGGGGAGGGGCACTGACCGGCGCGGGCGGCGGCGGTGACCACCTGCGGCGTCGCGCACGGATCCGACGATCCGATGCACGCGAGGAAGCTCCACTGGAAGCTTTAGACGCGCACAAATACGGCGAGCCTAACTACGGTGTCTCCGCCAGCTAATGGTTGCCGGAGCGACGAGTAAGATGACGACAAGCGGCGGCCGTCGGCGAGCTACGGCGAGCTACTGCTATACAACGATCTAGAGCGAGAGGAGGGAGAGGGGGTGTCCAGGAGGACGGAGCGCTCACCCTCGACGCGTGGGATCAAACATCTGCAGAAGAGGAGGGCCAGAACGGCGGCGAGCTTGCTCGGTGGTTGGCGGCCGGAGGTGGAGAAGAAGACGTCGATCTCCGCAACGACGGCGCCCCGGCTCGATTCCTTTGGCAGGGAGGAAGAAGACGACGCGGTGAACCTCCTGGTGCGCTTGGATTCGGAAGGGACGCTCTCCAGTGACGGCGAGGTGCGACGGCGGCTCGGCCTTGGTTCGGCTTCGGGGAGAGCTTAGAGAGAGAGGGGGAGTGAGGGAAATGAGCGAGCAGTGAGGGAGCAGAGGAGGGCGTGGCGTGCTTTTATCGTCTCCTCCGCAGCAAGGAGGGAGGGGGCCACGGCATTGACGACGAGAGGAGCACGGCAGCAAGGCGAACACGGCGACGTGGAGCACGGCAGCGTGCGGGAGGTGCCACGGCTGTCCAGGACGCAGAGATGAGGTGAAGGGGGAGAGCAGAGCAGTCAGAGGCCAGGCTTCGCGGGGGAGGGTGCACGGCGAGCGGCGACCACGGCAACGCCGGCGTGAGGAGCACGGCGCCGTGTCGCTGCTACAGGAGGTCAACTAGGATCTTGCAAAGAGGCCCCTGGATTTGCTTTTCCACTCACAGATAGGTCCTTGTCTCTTTCTCTTATTTCCTTTTTCAAAACCAGTAGGGTTTCCGGAATTTAATTGAGGTGCTTAAACATTTTACAAAAATTAGAGAAAATTCAGGTAGCCTCCTATATATATGAGGAAGCTCCACAAAAATTGGTTTTACAAAATAAATTGTTTTGCTCCATTTTTGTTCATAGGAGGTAAATAAATCATTTTTTTGGAAATTAATACTTTGATACTTCTTTAATATTTTAAAACCAGTGATAAAATATTGTGTTGAACTTTCAGAACTTCCTTGACAAATAAGGTAGCTTCAAAATAATTTATCCTTTCATAGAGGAAAAATTGGTTTGGAGAAAATAGAGAATTTGGGAGGGATTTTAGTTATGAAGATCATTTTTAACTCATGACCTTCATTTCCTTTTTGATAAAAGAATGGGGGGGGGGGGTTTGTTTTAAATCGACAAGTAGGTTTACTTGAGGAGGGAGTGGTATGAAATGGAGAGGATTATCATTTCATCTCCTCCTCTAGAATTTTGGGTAAAGAGAATATAATTGTTTTCATAGAATAGAGAAATAGATAGAGAGGGAGTTTTATTGAGATCATTTCCCCAAATTTTAGGAATTTAACTTGGGGTGCATAATTTTAGAGGGTTTACTCTTCTTCAAGTCGCACTCCAAATTTGGTTGCCAAGTGTGTCCTAATTTAGTAATAACACCACTGAGGAATTATCCTCACCAGAAAATCACACACAATAACACAGCCATCGTAACAGCACCAAAACACAACAATATCCACACCTCAAACAAGACCACACACTTCAAACCACAAGAACAAATCACACCACTTTTTCCATAATTGACAATGCTATTTTTGTAAAAATGGTCACACTCAATTATGACAAGATGTTGTTTAAGGGGTAAATCAACTCATAACTTAATAGTTTTCAAAATGGTTTGATAAAGAGAAATATGTGAGGTAATATATTTCCCACTAGTATTTCTTTTAAAACGGAGTTGAAACATAGGGGGTTTAAAGATAGGAATTTGGAATTGTCAAGGTTGAAGAAAGGATAGGAGATCACAGACAGTTCTCCATATTTTATAAACATGAAATTTTGGAAATACTTTTACTGTCTCAAATTAAAGGGCATTTTATTTGTTGCTAGAACCAAATCATTATTGAAATAAACTTTTGGCCAACATAAGAATGGGAAAGATATATGGAATATATTCTTGTCATAACCTGGTCACCAGTGTTGTAAATATATTTTCTTGCTTAGGTTGATTTCTTGGGTTGACATTTACTAGTCAAGCAATCACAACGCCAAGTTACACAAGGTCAACCAGAACGATTTAAAGGAAAGCACAATCATTCGTGAAATAATTCAAAAGTTTTTGTTGGTTCTGAATTTTTGGGTCTTGTTTATTCTTATTAAAAATTTGGGATGTTACAAATCCTTCCCCCCTTAAAAATAAATCTCGTCCTCGAGATTTGCCCAGGGGTACAGGGGAGATACGAGGGCAAAAGTTTTATTTTAGAAAAGCTGTATATTCACTTTCGTGTATACACAGGTTTTGAAGAACAATAGGGTTTCTCTTTAAAATACCCATAGCTGTGCCACCAATAATTGGCTCATGAACACAGTGGGTTTGGTTTATCCGAAGAATTATTTTTGCAGGGGTTTTTACTGGAAAAGCGAGGGATACGGTTTTTGAATAAAGGATAGAGGGACACGGAGGTTAACTGCTTACTCACTGGCATGTGGGGCCGGGGCCCACCTGGCGGTCTCTCCTCCTTTTCTTCTTTTCTTCTTCCTCGCTCTCCCTGGCTCCGCACTCGCCCCGTTCTCAGTGCGCAGAGCACTCATCCGCGACACTGCTGCGCGTGCGGTCCGTCGATGCAGCGGCAGACACGGCTTTGGGACACGACGCCTAGATGGTTTCGCGCCATGAAGGCGAGTACTGCTCGCGATGCCTCCACTTTCCCGCGCAGCGCGGTGTCGAGGAGCGGCATCCGAGCTCCGGTTACAAATAGGAAATCTCCGAGGCTTTTCTCCTCCTCATCTCCACCATGAGTTTTATCCACGCCTTCTTCAAAGCCTACTACGAGATGCTGGAGAGAGCGGGCTTCATCGAGCATGTCCTCATCGTCGTGCTCTTCGGGATCTCGTTGTCGGTGGTGGCCGCACTGCTGTTTGCGGCGGTGGTTGTCTTGATTTTTGGCTTTTGCAGTTGGTGGGCTGACGATGGTGGTGCTGCTGCGGCGGCAGAAGAGCCAGTGGCGCCGGAGGTGCCAGTTGCGGCGGAGGGGCCAGTTGCAGTGGAGGAGCACGCGGTGGGGGAGGAGCAAGTTATGGTGGTTGAACCAGCTGCAGTGCCGGTGGATGAGGTGGCAGATCTTCCCGCTGGAGGTGAGCAGGCTGCTCGAGCCGTCTGCCGCCGTCGCGTGGCCCGTGACGCGGCTTCGGGTGAGCCAGGCTCCTCCTCCGGTGGCATCATGGAGCTCGAGAGGGAGTAGGAATCTCTGGGTGCCGGTGCATCCGGGCTGAGTGCTGGTAGTGCTCTTCGTAGGAGTAGATCTTGTATCCTTGGGTTTTTTTTTCTGAAATTCTTGCTTCTGTACTGAACTCCGTGGTTGTATCGAGCTTGTCTTCGCTGATGAACTGCGGCAAGATTTGTATTTTCGAAATTTTCTTGGTTGCCACAACTCTGGTCTTGCAGTACAGATAGGATGCAGAGGTACTAGAATAATCTTGCTTTAGTGAGAAAATATATTTTTAGGGAAATAACACTGCATTATATGGTCTCAACCATTTGCAGTGGTAGCATAACATTTCAACCATATAGGTTGAACCCACAACTAAAAACACCCTACAAGAAATCCTTCTGTGTCCCAGAGAGCATTGACACTCAGCAAGCATTTTCAAGGCTTGTGAGGGTCACATCTCGTGGAGGGCTCGGGCCCTTTCTTTAACATGCAGAGAGCACAAGGTTCACAATGGGGTGAGGAACCTTGTGATGGAGGCATGTAGGAGACCACACACAAAATAATTTGCATACTACAAAATAGTCCCATTCAAAGTTTGCATTAATTCACGGGGGGGGGGGGGGGGGGTATATGCGTCTAGGGTCACATATACGGTTCCTGGTTTAAGTGATCTGTTGTTTCTCTTTTAAAACTTTTAACTGAAGAAAGAGCATGACATTCCATCAGGTGTCAACCAAGTGGTTAACAAGATGATAAGAACACCAAGTTTTTATTTCGGGCTGAATTGACATCAGCCAGGGAACAGACAACAACCTTGCATTACAAGAAACGCGAGAAAAACAAACAACAACAAACATCCTCTTGCTTCCTCTCCTACCAACAAACAATCGTCACTCAGGCTAACTAAACAGGGGTTTTACTCCGCTTGACGGCCTCTGGTTGTTGGTGGAGCGTGGCCGAGAAAAAGAGTGGTGTCCACATCTCTGTCGTCCTCGGGGTGGGGAACTACAGGTACGCCTTCGAGGATTACACCTCGCTCCGGGGGTGGCTGCTGAACTCGGGCTAGGGCTTGCGTCACAGATGCATCAATACTGTGGTCCAGCAAATCATCTAGGATCGACTGTCTTGCCTCCTGAGCTTGCCCACGGTGGGAAGTGGATAGGTTCCTTGCTCGACCCAGTTCCCGGCGGGCACGAGCAAGGTGGCGCCTTGTGGTCATAAGTTCCTCCATCAGGGAATGGCTGAATCTTGTCATTGCAGCTCCATAGGTGACCAGAGTGATTACGGCAGGGTCGACTTCCTGCCCCATGGAAGTTTGGAAAGCTTCCGCAACATGCTGAGGTATGGCTGGGAGAAAGTGGAAAGCTCGACTCTGCGCCATCGCCGGTTCTGAGTACCGGAGACGGACGAGTCCTTCCCAGGCTGCTACCTGGAGGGCTTGATCTAGGGTAGGCATGCTCTTACCATGGATCAAGTAAGTCTGGCTTGTGCCCAATGGGCACGAGCCGATATGCACGTCGACTTGGAATTCACCCCCGGCGAGCGGGAGTGAGTTCTCGTACACCACATATCGAGGATGGGCAGGCCGACCAAGAATATGGCAGACGGCCTTCCAAAGCATCAGCGGAAATCCGCCATGCTCCTCGGCAGTGGTTTCCAGAATGACCCTGGGGTTTGCCATTGGGATTGTTTTGGCTCGGGAGAAAGGATAAGGACGCAGGATTCCTGCCTCAGGAGAGTTAGGTTGCTAGGAACGGTGAGTGAGGGTGGGTATAGACGGAAGATGGAACGGGGCCTTATATAAGCTAGGTTGTGTTGGCTCCTTTCTATGGAAGAACCCGGTGAGCGTTTCTCATGAAGTGGGGACAAGTCCTACTGTACTCTACTGTGAACCGACGCCTGGCCATGCTGTTAGGCAGGGATGGGTCAAATCCGTTGACTCACTGTAGGGGAACATTCACAAACAGACAATAAACACACAAGGTACATTTAGTACCGATGGACGCCTAATACTCGTTGCAGTTGGGTGGTATAACTAAAGTTCCTATCATATGTTTTCCTAGGGTTTGTGGGTAAACATGATTGATGAAGTCCTCACTTTATCTCCTTAGGCTTCTGCTGGAAGAAGTGAGAGGATCGAATTTGCACTTGAGTAGAATTGTTGATGTTGAGCGGAGGCCTTCGGAGATCTCTTGATTTGTTGATGTCGATGATCTTGGCATTTGTAGACCAACGACCTTGATGTTGAGTATTTGAGATGGATGCTCCTTCTTGTAGGTGCTAGATAATTTGGTCTCCAATGGATTCATCGCCAAGTATTTGAACAGGTAAGAGGGAGTAGAGAAATCCTTGGTAAATTTCAAAATAGAAAAGTAAGAATCAGATTTTTTTTTGTATATATTTTTAGCAAAATATTCCCTAACTAACGTCCATGCTAACTAAGGTCTGTTACAGTCAGGATGGCTCTGATACCAAGTCTGTGAGGACCCCGGATTAGCGATCCGAGATACTCGTTATGTTTCCTGCAACAATCCCGTGATCAGTCTGTTGTTGCACATAACTCGAATTGGCATCACAGGACATCCATAAATACCGAATAAATATACTTACGTGATTGAAGTCATAAGCTTCAACAGGTTCTTGCAGCGGAAATCACCAAACAACGTGGAGCCCAGGTCATTCGCCTTAACCCTACAGGCAGCTGACTGGGAAGCGCCCTAGTTTGCAAAGACGCCGGTGAACTCCTCTTCTTCGAAATGCTCCTCTTAAAAACAATCTGGCTAAGACAATAGCCAGGGACGAAACCAATGTGAGTACATTTGATTGTACTCGCAAACTACCCCAACTTAAGCATGCATTACTTTTGAGAATTTTTTTCAGAAAAACCTTTATTTTTAGAAGAACAACTATGTACCTTCATTAAAAAAGGGGGAAGAGTAGATCTTTAATCTTGAAGAAGACAAAACATTTTGGAAGGTAGTTTCTCAATGTCTTGGTTGGAAACAACCCTTTTTGGAAAGTAGTTTTCTCACTATCTTTGTTGAAAGAGGTAAGAAGTCTTTTTAAAAACTTTTTCTTGAAGATATGCCTTTGGTTAAAAGATAGGAAATTTCTTTAAAAACCTTTTTCCTCGAAAACCACCGTCTTGTCCATTTCTCCAAAACTTCCTGTTTCCTGATCATATCCCCTTCATGGTTACTTATTCTTCCAGCAACCTCATACCATCCCCTCGGTATAGTTGCATAAAACAATCTCCACTTCATTTTATTTTCAACACTCAAAACTTTGTAAAACTTGCACATGGTCTTAGGACAGCCTCCCAACTGTCCATATCCGAGGACTCGGCTATTCGAATAGTTTTACACTCTGCAGAGGTAGCACGCTTTTCCCACACCCATCCGGTCACTCATCGTGTCAGCCACGTCCCGCCATACCAGAGGTATGCGAAGTTGAGTTCCCGGCCATAGCCTGTCCTTTGCTCATGCTAGTATAGGACCCTGCCTCTACGACACTTTCCATCGACACTTAAATCCTCAGAAACTAAGTGTGAGGACTCGTAGTTCTGCCCGGCGGACCCAAGGGAGCCCTTCAATCCTCTTTCTTCTTTACGCTCATACCGGCTTCCGGTAGACTTCTTTTAAGAGGACCCAGGTCAGGGGGTAGGTCCTCAGACCATCCCCTCATGGAACGAGGTTATCCTCGTTATTGAGGCATCCAGTACTAACACGAGCAAATTATATGACTACGCCCTTGCCCATATGTGGGTAAATGTGGTCGCACAGGTTATCGGCTGGTAGTCATGGTACAAAGACACAATGTGCATTTTTCATAAACATCACCACACTTCACTTCTCCACTTCCATACCGACATCCCGGTATACCATAATTCATCCAAGGATTTTCAAAGGAGTTTTGAATAAACAATGTTTTTCCCATCCTATAGTTTTATATAAACAACTGATATCTCTACATAGAGTGACAAAATAGTTTTTCATAAACTTTTGAAAAGGTTTTCACAATCATTTCCAATTTTCTTAGCAAAATATTTTTAACCAAAACTTGGGTGGTTCGTAATCCCACCAAAAAGATTTTCATAGAAGGATTTGGAGTAAAACAAATTCACTTCGAAATCCTCGTAAACCACTGACACCTCTATGTCGGGTGTCTCAATAATTATACTTGTATTTTGGAAAAGGGTTTTCAAAAGCATGGCTTTCGTGGCAAACACCACATAAGTCCTTTACGCTATTTATAAGTAAAACAGGTAAATCAAAATAGATGTATATAGATGCAAGCTTAGTGAAGTAGCTTGCCTGGTTTCAGCATAATGTCCTTGGTCTTCTTCTCACTGATTAAAGAAATAAACTCCGATTCTCCTCCAATAAATCCTCTCCAGAGACCACTCCGGTAACGTTTATCTCTAGCGTCGCACACATGGGGATAGAACAGCAATCAATGAGCAACCAAACCCCAAGGGTACACAAAACAAGTAACATACCACTAGCACCAAACTAAATCAGTTGTGAAGTTACCCGGAAGTCTTAGTGGGGCGTAGAACTGATTATTTCTATATGGGAAAATTATAATTTCCCTTTTTAACTTAAGGGTTTCCTTAGTTTCCAAAAAGTGCAGCACTGTGATTGTGTTCACAGATGCAGGGAAATGATGTTACTGGATACCTCCTAATTTTCTGAGCATTTTGATATAATAAACACCTTTTTCTGAATTACCAAACCAAAGTTATTGCATTTTCAAAATTTGATTTAGTGCTGCCATTTTAGCATATCATTTTAAACATCACTAAAACTAATTCACCATGTTTGGAAACAAGGTGAAACATGAAGTATATTAAGTGCTGAACATTTTGGTAGTTCACACTTAATTTTTGGATCAATATTTTTAAAGATATGAATTTCCCAAAAAAATATGTTCTTGCTGCCCTTTTTGTTATTTTAATAAAACAGCATCTAAACTAATTTTGTTGGATGTATGAGTGATACCAAAAAGGCGGGTTTTATTTTTCTGAACAATCTGACATCTTGTTTGAAATTTTTGGACAAGTATTTGAAAGGTTATGGATTTTACAAGTTTAATTTTGAATCTAGCTAATTGTTCTATTTTCCAAATAAACCACTGAAGCGTTTTGCACCAAAGCTGGGCTAGCCAAAGCGGCTGACGGCTGGGGTCCACAGACACGTAGACGTCCAGGTCAGCGCGCAGGCCCACGGCCAGTTTGACCACGGGGAGGGGCACTGACCGGCGCGGGCGGCGGCGGTGACCACCTGCGGCGTCGCGCACGGATCCGACGATCCGATGCACGCGAGGAAGCTCCACTGGAAGCTTTAGACGCGCACAAATACGGCGAGCCTAACTACGGTGTCTCCGCCAGCTAATGGTTGCCGGAGCGACGAGTAAGATGACGACAAGCGGCGGCCGTCGGCGAGCTACGGCGAGCTACTGCTATACAACGATCTAGAGCGAGAGGAGGGAGAGGGAGGTGTCCAGGAGGACGGAGCGCTCACCCTCGACGCGTGGGATCAAACATCTGCAGAAGAGGAGGGCCAGAACGGCGGCGAGCTTGCTCGGTGGTTGGCGGCCGGAGGTGGAGAAGAAGACGTCGATCTCCGCAACGACGGCGCCCCGGCTCGATTCCTTTGGCAGGGAGGAAGAAGACGACGCGGTGAACCTCCTGGTGCGCTTGGATTCGGAAGGGACGCTCTCCAGTGACGGCGAGGTGCGACGGCGGCTCGGCCTTGGTTCGGCTTCGGGGAGAGCTTAGAGAGAGAGGGGAGTGAGGGAAATGAGCGAGCAGTGAGGGAGCAGAGGAGGGCGTGGCGTGCTTTTATCGTCTCCTCCGCAGCAAGGAGGGAGGGGGCCACGGCATTGACGACGAGAGGAGCACGGCAGCAAGGCGAACACGGCGACGTGGAGCACGGCAGCGTGCGGGAGGTGCCACGGCTGTCCAGGACGCAGAGATGAGGTGAAGGGGGAGAGCAGAGCAGTCAGAGGCCAGGCTTCGCGGGGGAGGGTGCACGGCGAGCGGCGACCACGGCAACGCCGGCGTGAGGAGCACGGCGCCGTGTCGCTGCTACAGGAGGTCAACTAGGATCTTGCAAAGAGGCCCCTGGATTTGCTTTTCCACTCACAGATAGGTCCTTGTCTCTTTCTCTTATTTCCTTTTTCAAAACCAGTAGGGTTTCCGGAATTTAATTGAGGTGCTTAAACATTTTACAAAAATTAGAGAAAATTCAGGTAGCCTCCTATATATATGAGGAAGCTCCACAAAAATTGGTTTTACAAAATAAATTGTTTTGCTCCATTTTTGTTCATAGGAGGTAAATAAATCATTTTTTTGGAAATTAATACTTTGATACTTCTTTAATATTTTAAAACCAGTGATAAAATATTGTGTTGAACTTTCAGAACTTCCTTGACAAATAAGGTAGCTTCAAAATAATTTATCCTTTCATAGAGGAAAAATTGGTTTGGAGAAAATAGAGAATTTGGGAGGGATTTTAGTTATGAAGATCATTTTTAACTCATGACCTTCATTTCCTTTTTGATAAAAGAATGGGGGGGGGGGGGGGTTTGTTTTAAATCGACAAGTAGGTTTACTTGAGGAGGGAGTGGTATGAAATGGAGAGGATTATCATTTCATCTCCTCCTCTAGAATTTTGGGTAAAGAGAATATAATTGTTTTCATAGAATAGAGAAATAGATAGAGAGGGAGTTTTATTGAGATCATTTCCCCAAATTTTAGGAATTTAACTTGGGGTGCATAATTTTAGAGGGTTTACTCTTCTTCAAGTCGCACTCCAAATTTGGTTGCCAAGTGTGTCCTAATTTAGTAATAACACCACTGAGGAATTATCCTCACCAGAAAATCACACACAATAACACAGCCATCGTAACAGCACCAAAACACAACAATATCCACACCTCAAACAAGACCACACACTTCAAACCACAAGAACAAATCACACCACTTTTTCCATAATTGACAATGCTATTTTTGTAAAAATGGTCACACTCAATTATGACAAGATGTTGTTTAAGGGGTAAATCAACTCATAACTTAATAGTTTTCAAAATGGTTTGATAAAGAGAAATATGTGAGGTAATATATTTCCCACTAGTATTTCTTTTAAAACGGAGTTGAAACATAGGGGGTTATAAAGATAGGAATTTGGAATTGTCAAGGTTGAAGAAAGGATAGGAGATCACAGACAGTTCTCCATATTTTATAAACATGAAATTTTGGAAATACTTTTACTGTCTCAAATTAAAGGGCATTTTATTTGTTGCTAGAACCAAATCATTATTGAAATAAACTTTTGGCCAACATAAGAATGGGAAAGATATATGGAATATATTCTTGTCATAACCTGGTCACCAGTGTTGTAAATATATTTTCTTGCTTAGGTTGATTTCTTGGGTTGACATTTACTAGTCAAGCAATCACAACACCAAGTTACACAAGGTCAACCAGAACGATTTAAAGGAAAGCACAATCATTCGTGAAATAATTCAAAAGTTTTTGTTGGTTCTGAATTTTTGGGTCTTGTTTATTCTTATTAAAAATTTGGGATGTTACACTTTTGCTTAGTGCAATACATAGAACTTGTATATATGCCACCTTTGGTGTTTTACTGCTACTTGACCACCTCCATCTTCCAGTGGCAACAACAGGTACCTTTATGTCTGCGCTGCAACAGTCTGCACATACACTGGAGTGTTCATCATAGCCACAACCGCAACGTACACCTGCACCGTGTTTTCATTCAGGACGAGAAACTACAGGGGCAGATCTATGTGATGACATTAAGGTCTGACTTAGCAGTCATTTGCTGGAGAACAACAATAGCATTGTGGTCATTGATCCCTGGGAAGGATGTAAACGCATTGCTGTGGACCTCCTTTGTGGCACTAGATGTGTCTTAGAATCTGTACTGTATGTAAACACGGCACAGTTCAAGCAGCAACTCGCACCGTCTAATTTTGGATCCGCATGTTCTCACTTTCATGAACTTGTATAGCTAGCTAGACCTGCTGGTTTGCCATGAACCTAGAGATAGCTTATGGGGCGAGCATCTACCAACCTTTGATGCTATAAATGCTACCCCTATAAAATACAATTTTAGATGTGTTAAAAGATTATACAAAAAAAAGTGGGAATGTTCATAGAGTATATGTTCCACAACCTACAAATGTTCAGTGAAATGGATACTGAGAAACAAAAAAGACAAATTCAGTATGAGTAGTGTCATTTTTTTTATCTCGTCGTTGTGGGCACTACGCGACACTATACATGTTAGATTTGTCTTTTTTGTTTCTCAATGGTCACTTCGAATTTGGACCTGGAAAATTTAGATATTGTAAAGATATACTTTATGAGGACTTATACATTTTCATATAATTTTTTGACACATTTATAATTGTTTTTTTTCTAGTGGTAGCATTTGTAGCACCGGAAAGGCTGGGAGCACTAGATATTCCTCGTGAGTGCTAGCATCAACGGAGCTGTAGGCATCTGATGATTTCTTTCCAATCGGGCTACGATTTTTTGATAGAAAAAGCTCAGCACTGGCGCCTCTACGGCCAAAAACCCCGACGCATCTGTGCTCAGGCGACGCAGCGCGGACCGCCGGGCGACCCGTCTTCCCCAAATCCGGCTCTCCGTCCAGTCCAGTCTCCGCGTCCTCCTCCGGGCTCCTGAAGGTCCGCCTCTCCTCTCATCTCTAACCCTAATCCTCTCCCCAACCCCAAAATAGATCAGTCCGTAGTGCGGCACTCGCTTGCAGTATCCACGAGAAGCGGCAGGCAGCCACTCCAGGGTTTCACAATCTCTTACAGCAACGTGGCCCTCAGTGGGTGTATTGAGGCTCGAACAGCTGAAAACAAGCAAAATGAAGTTCTAACAGATTGAACTATGCATATTATTTCTTTCTTTTTTTGCGGGGAGAACCATGCATATTCAGAACAGCTGAACAGCTTGTGTTTCTGTATGGTTGTAGATGCTTGGTTGTACATATGGTCTATTTTCTGTGTAAGATTGGTATACGATTGTGCTTGGTTATACCATGTAGTGATTGAGTTCGTCTATCATTCGGTTGTCTATATTTTGCATATATTACAGATGGGTTCTGTTACAATAAAAAAACTTGATCTGTTTACCTTCTGTAATGCAAGTCCATGCTTGTCATTTTATTGGTTTCACATGGTCTGAGAAGCAGCCAGTAGATAGTTCTCTTTTTCAGTGAGTAGATTATCTGATATTGATCCGTTATTTGGCTTTGGAATCACACTATTGTGCCAAGCAGTAATGTGTTCACCTGAACCTTTTCTTAAGTTCCCAATAGTTGCAAGGTTATTAGTCATAGAAGAATTGGGATCCTCTAGAAAGGCCTTGCTGTATCGCAGTTAATTGAAAGTAAGCCCCAGCTATAGTTTATTAAGTTTCTTTTATGTTTTCCCTTCCCCCTATATAGCTGTGATAGGCTATATCTGCAGGGCCTACTGATTACTGTTTTTACTAGCTTGGTAGATTCGTGACTTCCTAATTTGCTGGTGTTGGAGAGTTCGTTTGTGATGAAGGAGTGGAGACTGCTACTCCATCAGCGATGACAAACTTATCCATACGGTAGCTGCAAAATTTTCTTACATCTGATTTGTTTTAGTTTCCTTCGCAGATTGGATCCAAACTACACTGGATGGAGGAGAATTCCAGGAGTACACCGCCGCCGCCGCCGGCTAGCCTCCTCACCGAGGACCATCTCGGCTGCCCTACAGCTTGCTCTGCCGCTTCAAGTGCGTCTCGAAATCATGGCTCGCCCTCTGCTCCGACCCTGCCATCCGCAGGAGATCGTCCCAGACTCTGTCCGGCTTCTTCTACCGCCTCGTTACCTCGGGCAAGCCCCAGCCCCTCGAGTGTCGACTCCATTTCACCAATGTGTCGGGGAGAGGCCGCCCATGCTCAACCCAGCTCTTCCCTTCATGCCTGCCTGTAAAAGCATCGAGATCATCGACTCCTGCAATGGCCTTCTGCTCTGCCGCTGCGTGAAGGTGTCTCCAGATCAGCATGAATACGGCTATGTCGTGTGCAATCCTGCTATCGAGAAGTGGATCATGTTGCCCCACACGGAAGCGATGGAACGATTGCACACCGTGCGCTTGGGTTTCGACCCAGCTGTGTCATCTCACTTCTCGGTCTTTTTGCTCGTGAAGGATTATTCACAGGATCAGTACTGTCAAGTCACTGGTGTCGAGATCTACTCATCCAAAACTGGAGCGTGGACTTACCGGCAGAGCGAGTGGGGTGATGACTGCAGAGTGCATGATGCTACAAAAAGTATGTTCTTCAGTGGTGTTATGCATTTCACCACCGCTGGTTCCTCGGTAGCCACGGTTGACATGGAGCTGAACACGTGGAGGCAAATCCCGACACCGCACCATACAGTTTGCAGTCTTATAGGGCTGTCTCGGGGGCGCTTGTATTTGCTGCACATGGATTATTGCAATGACTGTGATCTATCGGCTTGGGTGCTAGAGGATTATGGTGGTGAACAATGGATCCTAAAGCATTTTGTCAACAAATCACAACTATTTGAAAGGTGTAATCCCAATACTCTGACTGCAATTCACCCTGAAAGGAATTTGTTTTTCTTTACCAAGGGGCCTGGAATTGTTGTAGCATATGATATGGATAGCAGGATCGTGCATACTATCTGCACTCCTGCTCCCTACAGGGCGTAGGCGTATCGACCTTATATTCCCTGCTTCGCCAAGTGGCTATCAGATGGACACTAAAGGTGATGGTAGCTTCACAGTTGCTACATCTCTGCCTCTGTAAGAACTATGTTTTAAAAGGATTGAGATCGTCTAGTTTTTTGCCATGAGTGTCAAAGATAAATTCTAAGTCGACATAAGCTCGATGATCTAATCGTTTGGTGCTCAAAAGCAGCTTCCGTGTCTCTTCTATCAATCTTGTACGGTTCAGCGATCATCTTTCTTACTAATTTGTTTCTTGCAGTTGGTGCGGCAACGTTAAGGATCTGCTGGACTTTTTTAATTTTCCTTTTTCTTTTGGATGACCCAGCATGTGCTGCCTGATCATTGCTGCAAGGGCATTACCGGCAGGACATGAACGATTTGATCAGTTGTTAGTGTGTATATGAATTAATCTATATTCACCCGTTGTGAAAACAAAGCATTTATGATTCGGTGTCCTGATGAGAATTAATCTCAGATTCTCAGCAATGTATGGGACTTTAAATCGTCTCGGTTCACAAACTGCTATGCTTTGAGTCGCAAAAGGAAAACATACCAGTAAAACCGCTGCTCTCAGTTTAATCCACAATGAGTTACTGCTAGTATAACATTAGGCTTCCATCAAGGAAGGGGACAAGGTAAAGAATCAGTAGCACATAACCACCATCCGACCACAAAGAGGACACGGTAATTTCACAAAGAGTAGTAAAACCGTCCCAAACAAGAGGAACGAAAAGCAGCATCGGCACTGGAGCAGAACACGAGTTACCATTAAAAAGAGAAACTCAAACGAACCCGTGTATTTACAATTGGCCAGAGATGACCATGTTCGATTTTACAGCTGATATATACAGTGAGGAGATTCGCAATCGGAGGTCGGATACAAATGAATGATATAAGTAAAACACACAGGAAGCTACACTCAGCAATCAGATCAGGTGCTGGGGATCAGCCCCCACATGTACATCAGTAGACAATTATGTGGTTAGATCTGAGACATGATCTAACTGTTGAAAGCAGCCTATCAGCCTGCGGGTGAAGGCCTGGCAGAGGACCTCGACAGACTCACATCCCAGAACAAGTGTGTACAAGTGCACCATAAAGTTTGACAACAACACTTCCACCATGCAGGTACAAGGAAGTCATATCACACAATGTGTACAGGATCAACCCGACGAGCCATGGGGCTATTCATAGGAACTTGGATACCACGCGGCAGGATGTCCAGAAGGCTGCAGTTGCTGCTTGTAGAATTGCCGGATTCTGGTAGATACTGCAAGAGCGTGACAGGAGCAAAATCAGAGAGAGCTAGCTACAAAGCAACAGGAATATTGTGCAGGGACTAACTCTCAGGTCCTTATTGTTAGACAAGTTGGCATGCCGAATAAGTGTATTCAATCGATACGTAGCATCAACTGATTCAACTCATCACTAATCTAGTGTCTGCTTTGTTCATGAAGTGATGATGTCCAGTTGCCCTAAGGTGAAGATTAGTTTATGTTTGTTGTTTACATAACATTTAGTTTTGATGAAATTCTGTGCTAACTTTTTAATCTTCAGTGGGTAGAAATTTTTCCTCCTATTGGTCCTAGAACAGATTGTTTTGGTAGATATCCAAGGAGCCTCTAGAAGCATGTGGGGTTTACCCTGACATATTAATGATGGGAAAACTATGTAGAAAGTGCTTGCAACTGCCAATTACCAAGGATAACTTACCCAATAGCTGTCGCACTCCAAGATGCTACATTATAAATTACTTGTGTTCCAGCCCATGCTTTCTGAAGTTTGCCTTTTCTCTTTTTAGTTGAAAATGTCTTGCTAAGGGCTGTCGGATGAAGAGTGAGTAATTAATGAGCTAAGGGCTGTCATAAGAAAACTTTCAACAAACCAAGTTCATCTGAATTATTGAAAAGAGAATGTTACCTTCTTGAAGTTGATTGGGCGTCAATTCCTGCATAACATAAAATTTCCAGCATTAGAAGTAAGATGATATAAAATCAATGAGCGATATGAAATCCTCTTCCATGAGGAAAATCTAGCAATCAAGGTACAACAAGGAATGTCGACAGGCCTACCCATGTTTATCCAGATTGTACAGACAAAATGGTACAGACAAAATGGTATGGAATCCTCTTCCATACTTATTTGTAATCCATGACCCCATTAAGTCATGTTTCTAACTTCTATAAATATATCTAATTATCCAGAACCTCAATAATCACTGTAAAATAAGCATGACTTTTAGTCAGATTCCAGCATTTAATGGACATTTGAACGCTGAGCCTGATATTCAGGAATTACCGTGTAAGAAAAGCCAAGTGCACAAAATAATTCAAGGGAGATCACATATTCAAAGGTGAACTGAATTTTGCATACCTTAGTTTCTTTCAGCGACAGCAAGTATGCAGCCATGAAGCACGCAATCCCATCAACTATATCCTCCTGCTTAACGAGAACATATCCATCCTCCGAATCATCACTGACGTTTATACTCTTATCATCCCATATATCTGCCGCAGTTACGATATCCCATGATATGGTTTCATCTACTGTCACATGAGCAATTGTAGAACTGTTCAGTTGTCAGGTTTGATTGCAATGAGTAAATAAATGGGAATTTGTAGCATGATATGGCATGGGGAGTTTATGCATTGACTGTAAGACAAATTATGCTTAAAAAATTCTGGATCCAGCAAAAGGTACTAACAGTTCATTGGGCGAATACGCACCTGCACCATTTTGGTATACTGACTTCTGAATGTTATCAAGCTTCTGAAGAAATTCAGGTGATTCAACCCTCGACTTGAGAAGATTGCACAGCTGCAAAGTATGGGGTGCAGTACAAGAGTTAGGACAGTCTCAGACCAAGAGGAAATACAGTGGGAACTCCTTTTTTTTCTTTCCCTCTCTCTCTCTCTCTCCTCAATCTCAAGTCCCTGGCTTTCACATTAGTACATCTCCATAGTAAGTGATGTCCAAAAGTAGGAGCAAATAGTTTAGCCCATTCGAACTCGGGGACACTTCGCGGGAATTCAACTTAGTTCGAGGATATCATTGACCAGAGCTCTGTTTACAGCTACGCTACTGTGTTCATTTACGAAGCTGCTACTTGAAAGAACAGAGAAGTCGGTGAAAAGTCAATGGATATGCTTGGTAAATGGAATAACAATTTGGTGAATTCCGATCACGATCATTTGCAGAATTGAAGAAAGAGCCAATCGCTACTGTTCCGAAGGGCCCCCAGTTATCCTAAATCGTCGAGTTCCAAGCCTCTACTATTAGCACAAAATCGAGCGGCGAGATCTCCCCCTGCCTCACCTCGTCCGTCTCGTAGTCGGCGTCCGACGCCGGAGTCGAAGGCGGGCCCTCCCGTCGCTAACGTCACCGTCACCGCCACCGCCCGCCGCCTGCCTGTCCCCCGCCTCGTCGTCCGGATCCCCGGCCTCCTCCGGGACCCGATCATCGTGGTCTCCGTCGCGCATGAGCTCGAGCGCGCGCAGGCACTGCTCCAGCACGGTCTCGAGCGTCCTCCGCCGCAGCCTCAGCTCCGCGGCCTCCGGCTCCGCCCCCCGCCTCTCCGACGACGACGAGGACGAGGACGAGGCGGAGGCCGCGGGCTCCATCGGAGACGAACCTTCGCCCCGCGGATCGGCCTAGCCCGCGAGCGGGGGAGAAGGAGGAGAAGGAGGCGTGCGCTGGCTGCTCCCTCCGGCCGGAGGAGGAGTGTTGGCTCTCCTTCGGGATAAGACAGGCCGGCCGCCAGGGCTGACGGGTGGGGCCGGAACGCTTGGGGCCCGGACGTCGGCGACCGTGGAGAGAGCAGCGGGGAACCGCGAGTGGTTGATGAATCTGGCTGTCACGTGAAGTTGACGTTGGAGTAATATAATCTACTGCGATTAATTAAGTTACTGGGCGGGGCTCAATCATTAGGGCGTGGCGAAACGTTCTTGCTGCTTCTTTTCTCAGGGTGAAAGCCGCCACTCCTCACAGCAACTTGTCACTGCGCAAAGCAGATTCGATTATTATGCTCATGATAGCCGGTGGAGATTCTTGGATCCAGAGCCCCGGTGCTCGCTGTGTTTTAAAAAAATTCAAGAAATCATGTTTCAAAGTTTCAGGAAACTGTGAAAATGTCAAGCAATGAATATTCTCAAAGACGTGTTCCCAGAACGTGCAAAAATTACAATTAGAAATAATTTATATTTTGAGCTACAAAAACAGGACAGATGCACATGTCTGAGTACAGTGTTTAAAATCTACAAAAAAAAGTAAAGATTTGTTATTTTTTCTGTAGCACGCAATACAAAGAATGTCGCGTCGTGATTTTGCGCGTTTGTAGGCCACATCATCCAGATTTATTTTCAATTTATTTTACAACTTCCAAGTATTGTTTTTTTATTTTTTTTTTAAACGAAGGGAGCACTGGAGCACAAATGACTTTCCCCATGATAGCAGCGTGGCTTAGAACAGGGACGATTAATTAACAGAAGTATCGGGTGCAGATGCGCCCCAGATGCGGTGCCTTGCAAGGCTTGCTGCAGTTAGTCCGTGCAAGATTAGCTTGGTAATAAACAATTGTGTTACGCCAAGAAAAGCTAATACTACACAACAAGAATAGTTTTCTGGAATGAACAAAAGAATTGATGGTATAACTTGCAGCCATGCCACTACTCCACTTGCACAAGAGAAATGTGGCTACCATTTGACAGCTCTGTCGCAGTACACCACAGCAAGTGGCCAAGTGCCACAGCCACAGGTGACTTTCCCTTATACTTCATACAGCAAAATGACGAGTAGATAGCAGCTAGGGCAAGACAACACTACTGAGATCATGGACATACAGTCTCCATCAGAGAAAAACTTCACATTTGCATTAAAAATCTCCTCCAGCTACGGCTGATTCTGGGGGTCAGCGAGAATCTACACACAGATTATTCTAACAATGGTGTAATAACAAGAGATAAAATCCAGGTTACAATCCCACTATAGTACGGCCGGACCGGACGGTCCTTACAACTGGTATATGCGACTGGGCAAAGGAAACCAGATACAAGAGGTATGTACAGAGGTGGGGTGTGGGAGGGGCAAAGACTAACTAATTAGACCAGACATGCACCAGACCTCTGCTGTTTCCGGTGTAGATCTCGTTGTGGTCCTCGTCGTAGAAGAGCGCGGTGATGTCCTCCAGGGCGTCCGCGACGGTGCTCCGGACCGTCGACCTGCTGCTGTCGCCTCTCCGCCGAGGAGCGACGGTGAGGCTAGGGTCGAGGGCGGAGATCTTGGCAATGCACTTCCCCGTGAAGATGTTGCTCATGTTGATCGATCCCACTGCGGAGCAGATTCCGTCATGTTATTACAGCAGGTCTCTTATAGCACATAAAACTAACGCACGGTGAGGTTATTACCTTCCCGGACTTCCCCGTCAGCATCGTTTGTGGCACCTCTTGAAACTTTACAGTATGAGATGATCAGGTCCTGGTCCGAGGTGATGTATATATTATTGGTGTTGCAGTTAGGATGCCACAGCTCATGGTCATCGAACGATGTAACTAGCTCTCCACGGAAATTCCAGGCAGCGACTGTTCTATTGCAGAATGTCAGGAATAGATTATTTTCGTAGAGGAAGATGAATGCTGAAGGGGTCATGAACTCTGTTTTGTTCACCTCAATCAGATCAGAGTTTCTGACCTGGCGAGAGACCAAAGTTAACTCAAAGCTTGTTGCTGAAAGGCGTTAGCTCAAAATTAAGGAATAAATGTTGCTGCGACAAGTAGACAAAACAATAGCAACGTACATCAATAATCTGTAGGTTCTCCTTGTCCTGCTTCACAAGAAGTTTTTCGTTGAACTGCTCGATGAAGTCAACCTTCCTATTTCGATGCAGCAACTGAGTGAAGGTTTTCAGCGGTGTTCCATCCTCAATTGACACAATCTTTAGTGGAACATGATTAGTTGCCTTCTGGTATATCACAAGCATAATTCCAGGGCTGGTCAAAGAGGATTTGTGAATGTAAGAACATGCCATGAACTGTCTAAGACAAAGATGAATACATCTGTAGCAAGCAACTACCAACCTTATCTTAATCTCCTGGATGTCCTTATCGCATATAGAATACAGAAACTTGTAATTCTTGAGATCAAAAACTTTATAGGTGCTGCAAAGAAGGAACGTTTTCAAAATTCAACAGATGACTGCTGGCAAACAACAATGCAAAGCCAAAAAAAATGGAACTTACCTATCATGTGCTGAAAAAGTTAATACTTTGCCATTCACATCGTCGAACTCAACAAAGCCAGGATATTTGAGTGACTCGGATTCGAATAAAGGAAATCCATCATGTAGCTGGCCTCTGCGGATGTATCTAAAATACAGTTGTAAGAAGAGAGAGAAAAAATAGTCAAAGCAAATATGAAGAAAGAATTAAACTGCTGCTGCTATTAAATTAGCTACAAAATTGATCACATCTATAAAGTATATGAAAAAAGAGGTAAGAAATGATACAATCATTACATGCCTGAACTCAAGACAGACCCATTGGCAACTTATTAAGAAACATATAAAAGAGCAAGTGGCTGTAGAAATAAAGATCAGCAGTTTTGCACACAAATTGTTGGAATACATAGACTTTTCTAAGAATAAATGGTTAGTCTCTTACTCTATTGGAGTTGTTCTGCACTTCAGCGAACTGAAACGATCTGATTCATAAACTGAAACAGTGATAATGGAGTCGTTGTTTTTATTATAGAACAAGCTCCTAATCACTTCATCGGGAGTTATATTCAAATGGCATATGTGTTTGTTTGTTGCTGCCAACATGATGAGAAGGTTTATCAGGAACATAACATAACAGAGAAAGATCGGTTAGCGTAACCGAATGAGACTTACTCCGACTAAATGTACCACAAAGACCGGATTCGGCAAGTGCAAATATTAATTCTCTTGCAGCAACGATCTCAATAATCTTCCTTCTGTTCCACTGCAATGGCAGCAGGGCAATACCATCGTCATATGTGTCATATTCTTCCTGCACAGCCAAAATGAAAGGCACATACTTCCTTTAGACAGTTTATAGATCTCCAAGCTACTAGTTATGTGACAATATGCATGAAATAATTAATCTGATTTTGACTAGGTATAGAAATACATTAAAAAAATAACATAAGCTGGTTCAAGCTTTTTGGTGTCATGGATGTTGTATTCATTCACCTTTTTAGCTCATCCAGTTCATGATTGGCATGTTTAACTCCCGAGGGATGAGCCATGGTGTAAAGTACCAGACCAGACCAGTGGTCCAATAGGAGCTGGCAACTGTGTGTGTTCTGGCCTGGTCTGGTTTTGCCAAGGGGCTATTTTCAGGACAAAAATGGTACAAACAGAACATTTTGCTTATGGAAATATAGAGTGTGAAACTCCATTTTTTATTTATTCCAGCAAAACCAGCGTTCGAACTAATGAACTCAGCCGGTACGGTTGGGACGTAATAGAGCAGACATTGTTAACCCAGGGATGGCATGACGATCCAACAGTTGAACCAGACACCTTGCCGGTTCACCCACCGCTCTGGAATTCAAAACTACTATGCATAGAAGCACCTGGCAACAGGAAAGATGAAGAGTAGCGACTAGCAAGCATGGTTCTCAAATTTTGTACCGGCTACAACAAGATGGTACAAACACACATCAACCACTCCGGAAAGTCTATACAGCTCATCATCAAGTTACTTTCAGCCCACGACCCCGACGTATCCAATTGCCGCACAAGTTGGTACGGAAAACATGCTACGAAGAATCCCGACACAACCAGCAACCATGAGCTGAATCGCTGGTGGAAGATCAAACCGTATTTGAATACAGAAAATCCTTGCATTCACAACTGATTTTCTATGTGAAAAAAAACTAGGGCCAGGACATTAAGATAAGAGCCACTAGCAGGTCATGTACGCATGTTCTCTAGCAGAATGTCCAGATCTAGCCACATCCACACATTGAGAAGCACCTTCTTCAGGTCACCAGATCACTAGTACTATAATTTGATTAGCCTCGCTGTTTGATACCAAGGATCAAGTCGAGCGTAAATCACTTGGCACAACAACCCTAGCCACACATCATTCTTCTCCAATGAGTCATTTGATGATAGCATCAGGTCGAAGCCTCTAGCATAACAACCCTAGCCACATCAATTTGTTTTTCCCCGATCAACAGGAAAATGTGAATTCCAGTTTCCAGGGCACCACTAGACCGTCAGGGAGAATCCTAAGAGGGAGGGAGGGAGGGAGGGAGGGAGGGAGGGAGGGAGCGCAGACCTGGAGCTGGAAGTTGCGGAACTTCTCGGGGCAGGAGAAGGCGGAGGTGGAGGGGGCCGCGGGCCGCGGGGGCCGGCGGTGGCCCCCGCCGATCTCGCGGCGCATGAACTTGCGCACGGTGTCCGCCGGGTCGCGCCGCGGCGGCTTGCGGCGGTCGGCGGACATCTGCTTCTGCCACGCGGCGAGGCGCGCGGCGGTGACGCGGAGGCGCGCGCGCGTCCCGGGCTTCCGGTGGTGGTGGTCCATGGCGCCGGCCGGCGGGGTAGTGCGGGAGGGAGGGGAGGAGGCGCGGGGTGTTTTGGGGTTAGGGTTTTGGGGGAGACGCCATGGATGGGAGTGTGGAGGTGTGCACGGGAGGAGGAAGATGGGAGGGGGGCGAGTGGGAAAATACTGCTTCCCGAAATAGAGTCGAGACTGATGATTTTGGGTACGCAAAAAAAAAAAAAAAGAGTGATGATTTGGGAGTATTTGCCTCGCGCGACATTTCAAAAATAAAATCCAAATTCACATTTGTTCAGGCTCCGGTGAACGATTTGAAAGACTCAAACTCAACAATGTTTGACTTTGACTAAACCCAGAACACGAACTAAATAAAAACGGAGGGAGTATAGTTGTTTAGCCTATGCGAGGTTATTGGCGTGTCCACAACTCATCTCTTTAACACACCACTCAACAAACTGTACTAACAATACTCAAAACTAATCAGGGCATTTCATTCGAAGTTCATCTCTTAGACGAACTAATAAAGGACTACACATCAACCATTGGAGCTAACACACTAAAAGGGTAATACCGGCATAAATTTCACTAAATGGGGTAAGAACTTGCGAACATTCACTAAATAGGGTAAGCAGTATAAATCTGGTAAGCGATGTCACACGTATCAAACTATAGGGGTAAACTGAAATTCGTTAAAAAAAATACTGAGTACAACACGCACCACACTTGCACAAAGTCTACCAAAATTGTGTAGTTGGACGGTTAACAATGTCATCACAAAGGTCTAGCTATGTACTGGTATATATTGAGATCAACATCTTTACTATGTTGTAAAAAAAGTCTTCAATCAAAACAGCCAGCTAGCCACACATTCATGGTAGCAGATAAATATTTACAATGAAACACTATAAAAACATGCCTACATAGTTTGGTGCAAGCTGCAAATTACTACGGCGTATGTGCATGTAAGACTTTGGTATAGTATTTATTGGATCAGATAGTATAGTGCTTTGAATCTGGAGAATTTCCCGTGGAACACAATTACGTAGATATTGTTTGCATAAGTTGATTAGTTTTCCCAGAACAAATCATGCCAGCATGAGCAACTCGAAGAAACATGCCTTCCAGCTCCATTGTCGTGAACAAAACAAAATGTAAATAACTAATATAAATAAAATGCGGATATTAAATTGGCAGTTATGCTAAGTTAAGTTATAGATGCAAACGTGTGATGTCATAAAGATGACTGGAGTCTTGCATAACCTATCTACTGCTACAGAAATCTCATGTTTCAAATGAGATTTCTATGAAAGAGAAAAGATATGCAACACTAGACAACATTTGGCCTGAAACGGAACAAATATAAACCCTAGTATTTGCAAGTTCTAAACTCTTAACTTTCAATCTTCTGGCACAAAACAGATGTTGATGTTGCCATTTGGCGAAATGAATGATGTTATGTCTTGACACACTTGACAATATAGATGCTCCTACCGTATTCACCATGGTGTGATCACGCATTACGAGCATACGGACGGGGCCTTCTAAGAAAATAGTGGATCTTTGATATCACCGGGACCCCGAATCCGAGTCCTACTTCAATGGTATTGCATAGAGAATAATTCTATTAATTGTATAAAATATTGTTTGATTATCTTCATACTCATTATCTACAAATTCTCATGTATGAAAGTTGTTTAAAGACTATACGGGCAAATAACACAGAAGTACTTATTAGCAACTCCCCATCTTCACTGAAAATTATCATAGTTGAAATGACGAACAGTGGATAACAATTTCCAGTCGAGATATTTTGGAATGTGAAAAATGGTTTCAAAATTTCACGCACGTCATTAAACAAAGAGATCTTGATTCGTTTTCAAATAGTCGCATATATCCGAGTATCACTAAGTGAACACTTGAATAGTGCATGATTGCATCAACTAGTGTCTTTCTCAAACCAATAATACGAGTATGTGGCCTATTGTTGGGAGCATGGTTGTTCCTCCTTTCTCACCAAGTTTGACTCCAACACTGAGTATTCACACAACCTATCTTAGATTGAATAGGGTACGTTTCTCGATCGCATTTAAGTGACTGACTGGAAGGTGTTGTTGATGCTTTTTCGATTGTGTGCAGTTGTCACGAATATGGTGACGTAAATGATGGATGTGGGATGTGTGTTTTGTCATCTAGACTAGACATTAAAAGAGGGGTTGTTCCAGTATGGTATTGTAGTACTATCTACTCCCCCCGTTCGGAAAAGGATGTCACAAAAATGAACTATTGATAGACCATTTTTGTGACATCCTTTTCCGAACGGAGGGAGTAAAAAAATAAAAATTGTATTGTTGACCAACAAATCAACTTTGAGCATCTGGCCGGCGGGCTATATTAATTTATGGCCGGACACTAAGTTCCTTTCATCTACAAAAAATCATTAACCCAATTGGTTTGCTGAGACATGCGGAGTAACTATCTATTATTGCTGGTGTGAATAATAAAAACAGTAAAGCTTAAAACGTTCAGTATTGTACTAGCTACAATCTGAAAGGAGCATCCTGTCATGGCCATGTAAAGGAAGTGAAGCACAGGAGATGCAATATATAATTGGAGGGAGACATATCAAAAACAAACAACCGAGTGAAGCATATAAATGTCATTAGGGTTGTGGGCTTGTGCAATTAGTGGATATGATGATCCTAAAGATGGTAATCTACGTTTTTGGGAGTGAGAGGGATCGGGATTCAGCATTCTCTTTGTGAGTACAAGGATCACTTGGAAATCTAACTTCCTTCAGGGTATGCGCTGCAATTCGGCTGATAACAACCAAAGCGATTCCTCCTTGCACCATGGTCGATTACTTGGTGGGTTTTTGCGGCAGCGACAAATGATTCATGGTCTTCACATCATGAAGATCTATTTGTTGTAGTGTCTACCCTGTCCCAGTGCATGCACCTCCCACGAGTCTCTTCTTACCCAACACCACCTATAATCTTCTCTGTGACCAAGTGACGCCTCTCCTCTCGATCCATGCTTCCATGCGGTAGTAGTAACCACAGCGCCAACAACGAGTGTTGTAGTGAGGATGACCACAATGTGGTAAATGAATTACATACAGTTGATGAGCACATCTATCTATTGTACCACTAAACTAATACGAGACATCTAATTATTCCCTTCTGATGGTTGATCTTAGCTAGTACCCCAATATGAATATGATGGAGTACCATCTATAAAATCTTGGAAGTACTTTTTTTTTGAAACTTGGAAGTACTTTGAGTTTATGGTTAAGAACGTAATCATAATAGCAGTTGTATAGGGATGCCCGAATAATTCTGGTCGTATCACATCTCAAGGCGTCACGGGCTTACGACTGCTACTAATCCCTGCTAGTTATTTGTAGAGCCCTAACCCTCTTTTCACTGTCAGAGGCGCCGGTGGCCAGACCGTGGGCATAAGCTGGTCTATCGTAGAACGGTAACCAGAATAATTGTTGCTATGTACTCAGAGCTCCAATAGATGCACATGTCCGTGCTCGAGCAATGAACAAGAATTACAACATGAATTAGTAAAAAAATCATGTGAGAAAAAGATAACTCTCAAGGAATGCGCACAAGATTGTCACACCGTTGTCATTCTGACTCTAGATGATTTGGTCTACTCTTCATATTACTGGTTGTTGAAGAAATTAGATGTGGTAACAAACAATTATTATACTTTATACTTCTTGTTCTATAATACAATATAAAAAATAGGTGCCTAGGACGAAATAGACACAATTGCTACAAATTACCACAACTATGTCACATAAAGATTCAAACAAATAGTAGGTTATGGTGGATTTTAATCCACTCCATTTGTTTGTGAATCGATGACTTGTGGCACATTTACTACTATTTGATTGATATTTTTTACATGTATAGTCAAGTAAAAAATCGGAAAGATTGAATTGTACTTATGCCAAATTAATGATATTATTTTTACCATGCAATTCTTTTATTGTTTACTAGTCAAAGCTAGCAAATCTTGACAACGTGCATGATTTAGGGGAAGTCGTGTATTTTTTTTTTTTGAACAGGGAAGTCGTGTATTTACCACTGAGCTAGAGTACTATACCAAGATGCTCATCGGTAGATATGATTGCCCGCCTTGCCGCAATCCGTTGTTATTCAGGCCTTAAGGCAAAACCATTCAATTAATTAAGCTGCAAAGCAGAAGGGGTATGGACAGAAACTTAGGCTAACAAGGTTAATCGCCTTGCCGCAATCCGTTGTTATTCAGGCCTTAAGGCAAGACCATTCAATTAATTAAGCTGCAAAGCAGAAGGGGTATGGACAGAAACTTAGGCTAACAAGGTTAATCGTCTATCTATGGCGAAGGTTGTGTTCAAATCAGCAAAGAAGAAAAACCACTAGTTCGATCAACGCAATGGAAGTTAGGAAAGCAGCGTGAAATCACACATTCGTCGAGACCCGACGCCAGATCGACCAAGTGTAATGACTCTTCCTTGCATCATACACCATTACCACGATCAACTACACCTATACATTCTATCAGCCCTGTACCCCATGTTGCAAACACGTTCGTCACACATACAACTCCTGAAATCTGCTGTGATGCCTCCTAAACCTAAATAAACGAGCCAACTGAGATCGATAACAATCCTCGATCTAAAAACTTGAAAAGGTGTGGACATCAGGAGTGCATATATAGATTTGATATATGAGGTTGTGTACTTGCGTGAAGTTTAGCGTCCATTAGTTACAACCTGGATCCTCCGGTGCATTTTGGTGCGCATGGACATCAATTTTGTTAGATTGAACATGGACATATTTTTTTTATTTCCACTTGCTACATTCTTTGTGAGTTATGATGTTTTTATTGGTAGGAGGTAACAATGTACTAGTTTCTTGGCTCAGTGCACTCATGTGATTCTGTTCAGATGTAAGAAGCAATAATATTTTTTTTCAAGAAAATATGTCATAGAATGTCGAAGTAATTCAAACTATCTTTTTGTCAAGTTAATATGGCTGTTTTTTTCTCGTAAAAAGGACTGGCGACGGAAGCTGGTTCGGTGAGACTGGCAGAGTACGTAACTATTGATTATTGCTGGTACAAATAATAAATACAGTAAAGCTTAAAGCGTTCAATATTGTACTGAAAGAGAGGCAATATATAATTGCAAAACGGAGACATGTCAAGAACCAACCATTGAGTGAAACGTATAATGCCATTAGGCCTGTAGCTTGTGCAATTAGTGGATATGATGATCCAGAAGATGGTCATATAGGTTTGGGAGTGAGAGGGATCGGGATTCAGCATTCTCTTTGTGAGTAGAGGGATCACGCTGAAATCCAACTTCCTTGAGCGTATGTGCAGCAGTTCGGCTAATAACAAACAAATTTGTGTCTAGGAATACCATCGCAATTCATGCTTACATCATGGTTGATTAGGTTGATGGCTCTTCTGACAGCAAAGGAAGATTGTAGGGCTTCACATCTTGAGGCAGGGGTCTCCTTGTTGATTGGACGAAGTCACTGTTAGTCATTAGAGGAACCACCATGTGTGTGTCTATCTGTCCCAGTGCACGTGCCTCCCACGAGTCTCTTTCTCATGGACTAGAGCTCGCTACTTCTACGCGACTAAGTGACTCCTCTCCTCTGGATCCATGCTTCCGTAGTGGTAGCAGTAACCACGAAGCCACCAATGAGTGCGATAGTGAGGGTGGCCTCAACGACGTAAATAATTCCATGTAATTGATGAGCATTGCTTCTATGGTACCTCGAAACAGATTCAGTTCATCGAACTTCCCATATGATGGTGGATCTTAGTTAGAACTCCAATGTGACCATGATGGAGTATTGGAGTACCACTACCATCTCAAAAATCTTGGGAGTACTTTGAGCTTTTGCTAAAAACGTAATTATAAAGCTGTTTTACAAAGAAGTCTGAATAATCTATACTTGTCATAAAGTGAAACCCAGTAACTGCAATTATTGTTTCTATCTCAACATGTAATCTATACACATCACTTACTCTTTTACCCAACCAATTTTCCACGTCATCTCTCTAATGCATTACCTATTGTCGATTGCCTGCAACTGTCCCAGATATTGTGACATAAATATTGCATGTGGGTTGTATATTTTACTAGAAGGGGTTGGCGCGCTTTGTTGCGCCTGAGCGTATTATTGCGATTATGAATACATGACATGCTGATCTGATTAAAGATTAGTGTCTCATACATGATTAGGTACACAAGTTCATACTCTTTCCAGGAAATATTGGTCTATCACCTACCCTATAAACTGTATAATATTTTTTAATCTCTTAACGGGCGAGCCTGACAACTGGTGTGTTAACAGCGAGGACTTGTACGATGCGGGGCTAGTCGAGGTGGAGGCAGAGCTACCGTGTGTCGCTCGTAGTCGTGCTTGCAGCAGGGAAGGAGGAGGCATAGTGAGGAAGGGGAGGGGAGGTGGGCCGCTCGGGTGGCTCATCGGTCAGAGCTACAAACGGGAGTCGCGCATGGAAGGAGAGCGACGACATCACTCGAGAACGATCCCCATCTATTCGTGGCCATATCGGTTCAGAGTTGTGGCGGACCTGTCGGATCGAGGCCGAATCGATGAGAAAAGAGCCGGTGGTGCTCACCGGAGGAGAGGCGTGAAAGTGACATGAAAATTTTGACTCGCAATGCCGCACTTGGTGACCTTTAAACAGTGGTGGTGTATTCGCGACCAAATCGATTAGAGTGGAGACGAAACTGTCGGATTCTAGGCCAAATCGATGGGAAGAGACGGCACTAGTCACCGGTGGAGAGTTGTGAGGATGACACTCGATTGGCTGTTCGCATGGACGTGTTGGTCTTTCTTTTATATGGTAGCGGTCCAAATATTTTATATTTGCACACTTGATGTTATTTGTCAAAATTGAATAGTTGTTGGCGCAAGATTTGTTTTTTCCCAAATGACCTAGAAAAAATTATGTCCTCATATAGGGCAGCAATTGAACATGCTTTAAGAGAAGGGAAGAACCTTAATTTTGTGCGTATATCGAAAACTAAGTTATGTATTCATCTAAACGGAGAAATAATAATTTTTTCAATAATGATCTTATGTATCCAATGAAACGTTGTCACCTAGAGTTGTGTATTCGTCTAAACATACAAATATTATTTATTTCTACATTTATCTTATGTATCCAATAAAATATTGACACGTAGATAAACTATAGAGCTCAATTTTCTAGGGAGATTTCTACATTTATCTTATGTATCGAATAAAGTGTTGACAATTGGATGAACCATGGAGCTCTATTTTTATGGGATTGTATATTGTAAGGATAATCTAGTCATATGAATGAACAAAACTTGTGGAAATTCACAATGAAAGCCTTAAAAGAGGGGTGGTTCCAAAATCTTATATTTTAGAAAATATCTCAAGAATTAAAGTTGTATTCATGACGAACAACCAAACAGGTTTGTCTAGATATGCAGAGTATAACTATATACTGCTGGTACCAATAAGAAACAACGAAAAGCTCAAAATTTTCATTATTGTACTACCTATAATAATTAAAAGACCCATGAACATCCGTCAGAGCCACGCGAAGGAAGTGCAAAGGAAAGGCAATATATAGTTGCTGACTGGATACATATCGAGAGCCAGCCATTGTGAAACACTAGTTATATTTTGCGCGGCGTCACGCCACGCGTTTGGTGAGAATATTTTTGTGGTATGGAGCATTCAAATTTGAATTTTATTTGTATGACGTGAATAATCAGCGTATATTGCTATTTTCATGTTCATATTTTTGTTACCTTTGTGAGAACCGTGGCATTAAAAAATCAGAGTTCGAAGTTGGCATGTTCAAAATTATGTTTAGATTTGAATGCGTCGAAATACAAAAAGATTTATATGTATGAATTGTTTGATTTCAAAAAATTGGTAAAAGAGTTAGATTTGTGAGGCTTTTAAAATTTTAGAATATTGAAAGTTGTATGTCGTGGTTTTTTGTGTGGTGAAACTCAAATTCGGAAATGTTTACATTTTGAAATTGTGCAAATTTGGAAATTATTGGAGCTGTATTTGAAAAAGTCGACGGACGGTGCGGATCGAAACACTGTAGAACACTGTAGATGAACAATGATATCTACAGTGACCCGAGCGCGGAGAGAGCGCGATTCTGGCTGGCTTTTATATAGTTAGTAAAATAGGAAAAAAAGAACAGGGGAAAAAATAGAGAGGGCCGAGCCAGCTGCGCAGCAGCCAGCCCAGCACAACAGTCGGCCCAGTTAGCCAGCCCAAGTCCACCATGACGTCACGCCGACGTCACTGGTGGGCGGAGCTGCCGCGGCGCTGCGGCGGCGACGGCGACGCCGACGTCGAACCAGGGCGGGCTAGCACGCGCGTCTGGTCGCGCTGGACGCGGTTCGACGCGGGCTACCTGCGGGTGGCGGCACGGCCGCATCCGGTGGCCGGAGCGTCGCCGGCGATGTCGAAAACGCGGCGGCGTCCGAAGCTCACGTCGGCGACGATTCCGCCGTCTGGGCAGCGTCCCGGCACGCATCCGTAGGCGAGGACGAAGAGGAGTCGACGGCGAAGCCACCTGCGTCGGTGGATCCGTCGGGGAAGGCGCGGAGCGGCGGCGGCGCGGCGATTCCGGCGTCGCGCGGAGAAGGAGGAGGGAGGGGGTGCTCTGGACGGTTTTGCACAAAAGCCCTTGGATTTTATTGTAACTCTGTTTAGGTCCTTTCGTTCGTAAAACCGTGGACCGCGGAGCAATTTGTCGGTAGCGAGGTTTTTTTTTGCAAAAACGATGCAAATGTAACCGTGTGGACCGTCCGATCGTCGACGGACGGTGCGGATCGAAGCACTGTAAAAACACTGTAGATGAACAGTGATATCTACAGTGACCCGAGCGCGGAGAGAGCGCGATTCTGGCCGGCTTTTATATAGTTAGTAATATAATGCCTTTTTTTGCGATCAATATGGAGCTTTATTAATTGGAAATAGGATTACAATCAGTAAAAGCCAGAAAGTCTACTATAGCGTCAGGAGCATCCTCCAACCACAAGTCGGTTTGATGCTCAGCTCCGATATATAAGCTGTAGATCTATAGCTTGCGCAATTAGTGGATATGCTGTTGCGCTATTAGTGGATGATGCTCAGACGATGGTCACCTGGTCTTTTGGGATTGAGAGGCATCGGGATTCTGAATCCTCTTTGTGAGTATATATATGGATCACTCTGGTGCCTCATTCAGCTTGTGTGCTGCACTTTGGCTAACAAACGAAATTTCATGCAGGAATATAATCGTGAGTCCTACTTGTACCATGGTTGACTACAGCGCGCTGGATCAGACCACCCGGACTAATCTCAATCCTGCTAAGGAATTCGCCCTCTCGAAACCTCTCCACCGCTCTCTCTGTTTTGAGAGTCGTCCTCGCCTTCTCCGCTGACTCGCCGGCTCGCTCCTCGCTTCCCTCCGGCGGCGTTGCTGCTCGGCGTGGGCGTGGATGCGTGGCTTGGCATGTACATACTAGTTGTAGTCTTACTTTAGCCCTAGTGCTAGGAGTTGCCATAATGACGTTTGTGCTTGAGGGTAGGATGACGGATCTCGGCGCCCAGATCCGTCACGCCGTGGCTTACGACTACCTCGCTGCTTCTCGCTGGTGGCAGGCGGGCTTGCAAGGGAGGTGGAAGGACTCACGCATCCCTCCTAATAAGGCGCGCAGGAGAAGTACAGAGGTGGGGCTCCCCGACCAGCCCTTCCTCTTCGTTGCTCTTCTGCTTCTCGTGGCGGTGTTCCCATGGTGGGAATCAAAGGCGGCGACGAGACAGAGTTCTGGCGGCTTCTTCATTAAGGGCGGGGCCCTGATCTTCTTTGCTTGCTATTTTCTCTGTCTGCCTCCTCTGAATCGTGGCGGGATCTCGGAGTTCGACGGCGGGCTTGCTTCTATGGTGATGCGGCGGAAGTTTGGGTTTGGTGGAAGTTGGAGATGTGAAGTGAGGCGTGCTGAGCTCTCTCCTTTAAGGTGCCATGGTGGCAGCAGAAGGATGATGGCGATGCTGCTGCGTTTCCTCTTCGACGACCTCGGAGCTGTGATGCAGTAAATTAAAGAACACTCTAGATGCCTTTGGCATCCGACCATGGTGACCATCTGGTGGTCTAAGGCGCTGGCCTCGTGGCCTAGCAATTTCTCAACCTCCATGTGGAGACCCTTCATCAAGCTTGCATCGGCGTTTCTCCTCCCTCTAGCTCCAAGTGGTTTCGTCCCCGGAGCTCGTGCGGATGGCCGTGGCTGGAGCTTGCAGTTAGTAGGCGGTGACAGAGGACCCAATTGCATTCCTATTCTGTTGATTAGGGTCTTTCCTGTAATAAGTTGGGACGATGTGGTAATTTTCTTTTTTCTGAACACCCCTTCTGTAATTTGTACCTGCACCGCAGAAATATAATTGCATCCAGGCCCTTTGGGGCCTCTCCCTGTTCAAAAAAAAAAAGCGCGCTGGATCCCTGCTGCATCATTGGATGATTACGGAGCTAGGATTCTTGATGTAAGAACCCCTATGCTAACTCAACCTGAGCAGTAACAAGACATCGTTAGTCTAGTGGAAAATTACAGTACTGTACGTGTGTTTATATGTGTGCGTGGTACTCCAGCCTCAGCAGTAACAAGACATCGTTAGCCGCTTAGAGTATCTAGTTGAAGCTATTAAAGTGCAGTAATTAAATCTCCTTATTCTTGTTGGTTTTTCAATTTCCAAAAATATGTCCGGTAAATAAATATGTGAGGAAACAGTACCTCCCGGGTCGCTCTCCCTGGGGCGACTCCGGAGGAGCCCAAAACCTAGCAAAAAAAAACCCTAGATCGGATCCCTTCGGCCGCTGCCGTCGCCGGCGCCAGCGGCAGTGGCGGCGCCCTGCCTGTCTAAGACGGAGGGCATGGTGGGCGCGCCTGGCCGGAGCTTCTGGGAGCGGAGCAGAAGCGCTGGATCGGGAGCGAGGGGCAGGTCGGCGGCGCGAATCTCCGGGGTCGGCGGCGACCAGCTTCGGCGGTGGCTACGGCGCTTGGGGTCGCCTGCGCTTTGGCTTCCGGCGGCGCGGCGTGGTGGAGGTGGTGGCGCGCCGCCGTGGTAGCCCTCTTCGACGCATGGTGTCCAGTGGCTGACGGGCGGATCGTTGCGGGCCTCGGTGCTCGATCTGGCCTGTTGGGCTGCGATCTGGGCCAGTGAGGCCTGGCCAGGGCCAATTCGTGGTTTGGTCGTGACTTTATGCACGCCGGAGACCCAAATTGTGCGCTGGTTTACCCCTCATATGCTGTTGTTTCTGCTGGGAGTAGTCTCGCGGCGTCGGGGCTTGCGAGGCTGAAAAATAATGGCGATGGTCCAAGGGTTACTCTTGCGCCAAGACAAAGAACTGCCGCGCGCCTGTCCTCTTTGATCTGGCCAGAATGACGGGTTCCGGAAGGCTCCGATGTCGATCTCCAACTGGCTAATGCCTAGAGACTGCTGAATCGGGTGGTATTCGGTCGTGCCGGAGGAAGCGGCGCGAAGCTCTACTCTATTGCTATCATGGGAAAATCCATGGTGAAGCCAGAGGGAGAATGTCATGAAAGTTGTGATCGAAGCGCTGGCAATGGTGTTTGGAGCCTTTGCGTTTTTGAGGAACTGGCTCGGAGTTTCAGAAATAGTGGCAGCAGTATGTAAGCGGGGGCGACAACACAGGTGAAGTTCAAAGTCCTATCTATCAGGGTGAAAATCCAAGATCTGGCCTTAATTGGTTGTGCCTGGCAATAGTCTTGCTGAAGACATTGTTTTGAAAGCGAAGACTATCTTCAGGGTGAAAACCCAAGGTCTGGCCTTAATTGGTTGTGCCTGGCACTGTTTTCTTCTTGAAGGCGTTGCTTTTGAAGAATTGAACATCAGGTGTTGGCTTGGTGGTGGTTGTGCTGCTGCTGAAAGGACTGTAACTCTGTAGCGGGACTTTTCTTTTTTAGTTCTTCTTCTTATTGTTTTTCGGCTGTGTGCATCCGTAATACCTTCTGTTATTATGTTGTTGCAGAGGCTGGGTGTAATTGGTATCTCCGCAATATTAATATATGCTCTTTATCTAATTTTTTTTTACTTTACCATGGATATTTTCTGTTCAACCTAGTTTTGTCTTCTGCACCGGTTGTTGTGAATATTCACGGAGAGGGATAGATGGTTCTTGTGCATCCAGCTCATACATTGGTTCGTCATACATAAGTACAATCATAAATTTCGACTACATATTGCCTTACTTTGAAAACATAATGTTCTGGTAATACCAAAATCTTGCGTACATTCATTGAATAAACTAGAGGTTTGATTTGATGACATAAAACTAGTTTTTTGGGGGGGGGCAAACAAGGGATTTAACTGTAGTTCAAAAACCACTAGGTTAATTCATATGAAATTATCTCAAATACACTTAGTTCAATTACCATCAACTATATAATGTATTGACAACATCCAACATTGCTCTCTACCATTGTACAATTTCTCTAAATTAAATGAAAAGTTAACAACCTCAAGGCAAAAAGTGACAATTTGTCTTTTCTTTCACTCATATTTTAGGAAGGAAATGTTCAGTGGATTCCATGCTCCAATGCTCATTGTCAAGCACATACAGACATCCTAGTGGTGACTTTCTGTAACCAACCTCTAGAGCTAGGGGGTATCTATGAACCAAAGAAGCTATGCGCAAATGTGAAAAGGTGATGGTCTGATGGATTGCCTTAGCTCTATAGTCGAGAATTATTTGCCTTAAATTAATAACTAGCTGGAGGGCCCGCGCATTTGCACGGTTAGATATATAATATATTTTGCTCTCCTTTCATGTATTATTTTATTGATGTTTGCATTACATTGGGAAAATTTTGAATAGCTGAATGTATGAACGGTACATGGAACTCAAATTTTATCTTTCTTTTGTCGTCCCGTCGAATTATTGGACATATCATACTTTTTTTCCTAAGATTACCCTCAATTTGGTTATTGCTTGGGGATATAACATTTTAAAGTATCAATTTATATTCATATACTCACACGTCAGTTAAGTTCTTCTTGCCCAATAAAGACCTTACACCTTTTATGTAGGTTAATTGCCACAACGACATCATACAAGTTCCTTTTTTATATTGGAAATCAAATTTCTTCTGTTTTTGTACTTCTATTCACGTTGCAGTTTTAGGATTAATTTGATAGATCTTGCTATTATTTTCATATACAACTTGCTCAAAGTTTAGCAATTATTTTAGCGTTTGGATAAAAAAACACTGGATGTCAAAGAGTAGCCTTGCTACTTCATAGTTTATCGTCCACAAAACAGATATAATAGCCAAGTAAATACCTGAATCTTACTGAACCTAAAAAAACGTGAATCTTACATATAGGCGACTACTCCGACTTTTCCGCTCTGCTGTAAAAGATAGACAGTTAGTAAAAGCTACCTGACATCCGCCAAGATGAATTTACTAAGAATCGTGTCGTGTTCTGCACATATTATTTCAACAATAGGATCTCACACCTGGGAAAATGAAACATCGATGAAGGTATATAAATCAAGAAGAATTTCCTGTTTTACAGAATAGAATGCTTACACAAACTTTGCACCCCAAGAACATAATAATATAGAAAACCGGCCAATAAAAATAAAATATTAGGTATTTGCGTTTATATATTAATTCATTGCATAAGGATGCATTTTCAGTTTTTCATTCCGCAAGAAAAGGGTTAGAATGTGTCTGCCAGTTTCTATTGAAACTGGTAGATTCTAGCAGATGCAATGTAAATATCGATGTGTAGAAAGCAGGTAATAATTCTATTTCACCTCGGCTCCGGTGTACCATCTCGTCAGAGTCTGCATAGCTTTAGCTAACAGATTTGTTAAAGGACTCAGAGTGTAACGGTGCAAGTAATTTAACAATTGCTACCTTGAAAACATCATTGCGGAAGGGAGAATTTTATTTATACGTTTGCTCTCTATCTCTGATGCTCGCACCATGCATGTTGTCACCACTTAGCTCTAATCAATCGTCCTTGCATGCATGAGAACGGCTGGACTAATAATTCCCGAGTTCCTGCAAATATTTCAGTTCATATGATATGACATATGGCTCTAGATGATCTAATCTTGCAGGATACATATTTCTACGTACGTTACAGATTGTGCATATAAAATCCTAGCTGTGATCGATGACCGCCTAATTCTGCAAATGCTAGGGCCGGGTTTTGAGTACTTCTTCCTGCCTGCCGTCGGTACTAGGGGCGGTATCCTCATTGCATGGCGTACGTCGGCATGGGAGGTGAATGGCGTCGCCTTTCACTCTTTTGCCCTTTCGGTGCGGATCAAGCAGCGCTGCGACCCCTCGCCACCATGGTGGCTGACTGTGGTCTACGGTCCTTTCTCAACCCCGGACCGTCTGCTGTTCTTCCAAGAGCTTCGCGACTTCCGCGCCGTGCATCCAGGGCCCTGGGCGCTGACTGGAGATTTTAACTTGATATACCAAGCGGAGGACAAGAATAATTCCAACCTGGATAGGCGGTGGATGGCACGGTTTCGCCGGTTTCTAGATGATTTGGAGCTGGCTGAGATGTGTTTGCATGGTCGCCGCTACACTTGGAGCAATGAGCGCCGTGAGCCCACTCTGGTTAGGCTTGACCGGTGGTTTTATTCAGCTGACTGGGAAGTGCGTTTCCCAAATTCTCTGCTGCGGGCTGGGCCGTCCCTCGCCTCTGACCATTGTCCGATCGTCTTGCATACGGATCTGCAGTCCCCGCGCTGTTTTCGTTTCCACTTTGAGCCTTTTTGGCCCAAGATCGATGGCTATCTCCAGGTTGTTACTGAAGCTTGGATTGCGCCCCAGAATTTGGATCCGCTGTCGCGCTTGCAGCATATGCTCTCGCGCACCGCCCGTGCCCTGCAATCTTGGAGTGATCGTCGCATCGGCAGTGTCAAGCGTCAGCTCCTCCTTGCCAAGGAAATCATTTTCCGCCTTGATGTTGCGCAGGAGTCGCGTCGGCTGAGTGATCAAGAGCATTCCTTTCGAAGTGAACTTAAGATGAAGGTCCTAGGATTCATCTCCCTTGAAAGGACAATGGCGCGGCATCGGTCTAGGGTGCTCTGGCTGGCCGAGGGGGACGCAAACACGCATTATTTCCATATGCGAGCCCGGCTTCGGCATCGCAACAACCACATTGTCGCTCTTTCGCGTGATGGGGTCACCGCTGTGCAACACAATGACAAGGAGGATCTACTGTTTCAGTTCTACGATGGACTGATTGGTGCTGAGTTTCAGAGGGATCGTGACATTGACCTGGATGCAATCGGGTTGCCCACACTTGATCTTCACGAGCTGGATATCCCTTTCACCTTGGATGAAATTTGGGCTGCTGTAAAAGATTTGCCTCCAGACAAGGCCCCCGGCCCAGATGGGTTCTCGGGCCGTTTCTATCAGTCTGCCTGGGCCGTAATCAAGAATGACGTCTTCCTCGCGATTCAACAGTTGTTCGCTCTGCGTGCCAGGGGCATGAGCAAGTTGAACGACGCACTGGTCGTGTTGCTGCCAAAGAGGGATGGGGCCGTCGAGGTGAAGGACTTTCGGCCCATCAGTTTAACGCACAGTTTTGGGAAGCTCTTCTCCAAGCTACTCGCAATGCGTCTTGCGCCTCGTCTGGCTCAGCTGGTTTCTGAGAATCAATCGGTCTTCGTCAAAGGGCGATCCATTCATGATAATTTTAAGATGGTCCAGCTCACCACCAGGGCGTTGCACCTAAGCCGCAGCCCTACCCTTCTGCTCAAAGTTGACATCACGAAGGCTTTTGACTCTGTCTCGTGGCCGTTCCTCCTTCGGGTCCTTCGACATCTAGGGTTCGGCCGTCGCTTCATTGACATGATCTGCATTGTCCTGTCAACTGCCTCTTCTAGGATTATGCTCAATGGAGTTCCTGGAAGGGCAATCTTGCATCGCCGTGGGCTGCGACAGGGCGACCCCATGTCGCCAATGTTGTTTCTGCTCATCATGGAAGTCCTCAACGCCGTGCTGCGCCTTGCGGAGAACCTCGGCGTCCTCTCGCCGCTGCCATGTCGTGGTGTCCGCTTCCGCACCTCAATGTATGCTGATGACGTGGTCATGTTCGTATCCCCAATTAGCCGTGATCTGGAGTTGATTCGGAGGGTCCTTGAGGAATTTGGTGGAGCGTCGGGACTGCGCACGAACTTCGACAAGTGCTCAATTTCACCGATCAGGTGCAGCGCTGACCATCTCGCTGTTGCGGTGAATCACTTTCCGTGTGCTATCAAGAACTTCCTTTGTACGTACCTTGGACTTCCACTATCCTACAAGAGGCTGCCCCGGACTGCTCTACAGCCGATCGTCGACATGATCTGTCGAAGACTGTCCCCATACCAGGCCACGTTCTACACCATGGCAGGGCGGTTGGTGGTAATCAAGTCTGTCATCACTTCCATACCCATATGCTTGTCGATCGCGATGGAATTGCCCGCTTGGCTGTTGCAATTCTTGGAGAAACGAATACGCGCCTTCTTCTGGAAAGGCTCGGATGCGATCCAGGGAGGACAGTGCTTGGTTGCATGGGATCAGGTTTGTCGGCCTGTGGAATATGGTGGTTTGGGAGTTCTGAATCTGAAGCTCCTAGGCTTTGCGTTGCGCACGCGGTGGCTCTGGCTGCAGAAATTGCGATCCGGCTGTTGGACAGGCCTCCCGCTGAAGGTTGAACCTGAGGTGCAGGCTCTGTTTGATGCGTCCACTCGAGTGGAGGTAGGGGATGGGTGCATGGCACTGTTCTGGTCAGATGCTTGGCTTGGGGATGAGTCCCTTGCGCAGTCTGCACCCGCCCTGTTCGCGGCCGTCACGCCGCGCGCGGCGATGGCTAGGACGGTCGAGGAGGCCCTGACGGACAGACGGTGGATCCATGACATAACTGGTCCTTTGACGGTTCAGGTCCTCACCCAATTCCTGCTACTGGTGGATGAACTCCAGGTAGTTTCCCTCACGCCGGGAACTGCCGACCGCGCCGTTTGGAAGTTGACAGCCTCTGCTTGTTACACTGCCCGCTCTGCATATAGGGCGTTCTTCATGGGGCTGGAGTTCTTTCCATGTGGGAAGACAATTTGGAAGACCTGGGCTCCGGCCAAGTGCAAGATTCATATCTGGCTAGCCATGCAAGGGAGGTTATGGACTGCTGATCGCCGGCTTCGCCGACGCTTGAACTCACATGTTGATTGCCCACTATGCGACCAAGTGCCTGAGACGGCCGATCATCTCATGGTAGGCTGTGTTTTCGCTAGGGAGGTGTGGCACTCCATGTTGCGGCGATGCGACCTTCTCCGGCTCGTCCCAGCTGTCGAGGACACGCTGATCCAGTGGTGGCCAGAGGCGCGCCGGCGAGCCCCACCGGATGCGAGAAAGGGGTTTGACTCACTCGTCCTCCTCACCGTGTGGCTCATCTGGAAAGAGAGGAATGCCCGGGTGTTTGAACACAAGTCTGAGGACGTCGCCGCTGTTTGCCGCAAGATCGCTGCAGAAGTTGAGCTTTGGAAGCTATCAGGCGCGGTAGGGCTGGGTCATATCTGGAGGTAGTTGCCTAGGGTAAAAGGGCGCTGTGTTGTTGTGTTGTTCGTGGTAGCCCTGCCACTGACCTAGCTCTCACAACTTGTAACCGCACCAATCTGGTGCCGAATACGCAGTATGTTTGTTCCCTTTCTTCTAATAAAAGTGACACGCAAGCCTTTTGCGTGTTCGCAAAAAAAAAAAAAAATCCTAATTACATACCTCAACATCAACATGGAAGTTTCCTGAGTTGCTGACCAGTTAAAGTGGACTGAGGCCAATCGTACGTGCACTCCGCCTCTCGCCAACGTAGCGGCATGACATGAGGAATTACCCGTCCGGCAACATCAAGCATGTCCCTGTCTTTTCTCGTGTATCACACCATCACACGATGCCTCGACTGACATGGAGGCAAGAACGTGCCAGCGGTATTGCTAGGTGAGGCCTAGGGCTTCGTCTCGCAGTGGCCAGCCGCCGGAACGTTTTTGGTTCTATCAACCCTGATGTAGCAACCTTAATTAGACGCGTTCGTGTGTCGGTTATGGCCAACTGGTTGTATCATCCACGATAGTTTCAGCAATATTTGTGAGTTCTAGCACCAATCTGATCTCTCGGCTGCTACCATGAAGCGTGGAGCTTTGGCTGGGACAAATATATGAGGAGCACAGATCTGGAGCAACAATGACACAAATTCATAGGGGCAGCTCTCCATGGACGTGACCTCGGAACGGCCACACGAAAAGCGATGGCAGTGTGCTAGGAGCCTAGGATGCATTGGCGATGCAGAACAGCAATAGGCACGGTGATTCCCAGATCAGACGCGCGAGTGGTGGTGCACCGCACAGGAAGTCCAAGCGCGCCGGCCGCCATGCACACAGCCACACACACGGGCGCAACAGCCGCGGCCTTGGCCGATGGAGTATTAGGGTTTTTAACTAATAGTCACGATTGCCGGAGTCTTCGTTTGTTGGATCAGAGACAGATCGAGAGAGAGTCCTGATGCGTTACAGGTTAGTCTGCGCGCAGCAGTCTATCGAATCATCTTAACCGCTGATAAATCTCAACTTTGAATCGATAAATCTCCACCATCTATTGTTTGTTGTCTTAATAATATAATTATTATTTGCCTTAAATTAATAATATAAGATGTTATATGTTTCTCAAAATCGGAAGAATTAACCGCAGATGACATTTTTTCGCCCAAGATCTAGGTGTAACTGATGACTAAAATACCTAGATGTGATCAACATTTTATTATCTCAACGGTCGGTGCATCCTAACATGTGGTCTATTAAATACCGAATTATTCCTCATGGTGGACCCTCTTAGATTTTTTTATTTTCCTTCATCTTCAATATCAATAGCGGATAGACCATAGAAGATGATTCTTGCACATCTAGCTTTGATACATCTCTCGCCCTTTTTTGTTGTCTATTCCTATAGGCATCTCCACGTGGTTCTCAATCTGAAAGTGTGATGCCCTTCCCTGGCTAGCAGTCCTCCATTTTGAGAGATGCCACCACTACACCAACATGTAGCCCAAATAGTCTCCATTGGGTCAACTGTTCCAACTTCTTCAGGACTCAACTTGAAGTGCCACCGCCAAGCAAAGAATTCTTACCACCTTAGAAAATGGGACCTACTATCAGGACGACTATAGAGGGAAAGCCATGTGCCAAACAATTCTATTTGTTGTATAAATTTTTGTTTCATTATCTTTATACTGATTATCTACAGAATCACAAGTATGAAAGTTGTTTAAGGACTCTACGGGTAAATAACACTCGAGTACTTATTAGCAACTCCCCGTATTTATTGAAAATTATCATAGTTAAAATGAAGAATGGTAGATAACAAATAAAGATATAATTTTGGAATTGAGCTATATTTTGGAATGTGAAAGACACTTTTGAAATTTCAAGCACGTCATTAAACGAAGAGATCATGATTCGGTTGCAATTGGTACCATATATCTGAGTATCACTAAGCAAACTCTTGAGTCGTGCATCAACTAGTGTCTTGCTCGAATCAATAATACGGGTATGTGTCCTATTGTTGGGATCATGGTTGTTCCTCCTCTCTCACCAAGTTTGAAATCCAGTATTGAGTATTCGTAAATGTTGTATGTGGGATGTGTGTCTTATTATCTAGACACATAAATGAACAAAACCTATGGAAATTCACAGAGAAAACATAAAAAAGAGGGGTTGATCCAGTCTTGTATTGTAGTAAATACCTTAGAAATGAGAAATTTCATTCTTGACCAACAATCCAACTTTGAGCATCTTAGGCTTTATTAATTTAAGGACGGACACTAACTTCGCTTCATCTACAAAAAACATTAACCCAGACAGACGAAGTAACAATCTATTATTGTTGGTACAAATAAAAAACGCAATAAAGGTTAAAGCGTTGAATAATGTACTGGCTACAATTTGAAGCCATGTGAAGGAAGTGAAGCATAGGATAGGCAATATATAACTGGAAAATGGAGACATATCAAGAACCAACCATTGAGTGAAACGTATAATGAGATTTGGCATGTAGCTTGTGCGATTGGTGGATATTATGATCCCGAAGATGGTCATCTAGGTTTTTGGGAGTGAGAGGCATCAGGATTATGCATTCTCTTTGTGAGTATAAGGATCACTCTGGTCGGTACCTTGCTTCAGGGTAGCTGCTGCACTTCTGCTGATGACAAACAAATTTGTGTCCAGGAGTACCACGCAATTCCTCCTTGCACCATGGTCGATTACATGAACACTTCTTCGGGTAACAATGGATGAGGCTAGGTCTTCACATCTTGAAGCATGTGTCCCCTAGCGAACTGCAACTAGTCACTGTTAGTCACTAGAGGAACCAACACGTGCTTGTTTATATATCGCAGTGCACGCGCCTGCCCCTGAGTGTTCACATGACAGGGGGTTGTGGGCAGTCGGTTCTCTCATTGGCACTACGATCGATGTGGACTTGTTCTCTCTCAGGCGTAGAGGTGTGGTCCGGATCCTGGTTGGGATGCTGACATCGGATTGTTTCAAGGACATCGATGAGATTGGTCCTTTCATAGCGACTGCGGGGGTGCTGCGCCTCAAGGGTTATGACTTCACCTTCAGGCCTGAGGCTGCGGATTACGTACCGGAGGCGGATTTTGTGCCTTTCCTATGGCAGTTCAACGGCAAGGATGATTCCGATGATAACACCATGGGGGATGACAGTGTGGGAGGACAATCTGGAGAAGATGGTCCGTCCAACAACGGGGCGGATGCTTCGAACATGACGATTGAGCCTAGCCCGACAGTTGAGGATGGACAAGGCAGCGGTGCCCCGGTGACGCATGCACTCAAGGGGGTGGCTGTTACCCCCTTCAACCCCCACCCGAGGACTCCGAGAGGCATCGAGATTGTGCAAAAATGGAAAAAATCCATCCCATTTCCGGTTCTGGGAACGGCTGCTGAACTCGGCCCAGCTGCCATGGGCTGCAAAGTGCAGCCGGGCGACAGTTCCTCCACCGCTGCTCACTGGTCGCCGGCTGCAGCTGATGATACTGGGCCGGGTGAGTGGCCTCTGTCTCCTCCCTGCGTGCAGCCTGGCAGCGCGTGCGATGGGCCGCTGCAGGTCACCCGGGCGACGGAAAGCGGCGCGAGCGGTGGGCCGCTTCAGGTGGCCGGCGCGCAGCAGGCTGAGGTGGCTGCTGGGCCGCTGAAGCCAACAGCGTTGGGCCATATCGATGGAGCTGCTGTACTGGAGCACAGCCAGGTCAAGGCGATGACGGACGAGTTGCGGGTGGGCTCGCTGGGCTGTCCCATGGTGGATGCCGGGGCGAGCTCACCAGCGATGACGACGGACACCATAGCGGTGGGGGCTGCTACTCCGACCTTGCCTCCCTCTATGGTGTCTCCGCCGTCTCCACTTCGTTCACCGTCGGGCTCTGTGAGGGGAGGGTTGCTACAACACCAACACCCTCTCCTTCCACGGATACACCTGCACCTGTTGGGGGACGTTCACTACCTACGGCTTTGCCTAGGCGTAGCGAACGCCACCGAATGGGGACGGATGGTGCATCGGTGACCGACGAGGACTCCATGACCAAGGCAATGCGACGCAAGGCAGGGTTGTTCTCCACTCCGCCTCCTGGTATGTATCCATCCCAGAAGTCTTTCATTTCTTTTACTCCGTCTAAAATTTCTACAAACCTATCCAGTGTTGGCGTCAGATTAGGGAGGAATGATAAGGAAGTGGTTTTATCGGCTAATGTTTTGAGACACGTAGAATATGATCGCCGTAAGGTATCACCTATTGTTTCGAGTCGGCCGGTTCCTCCTCCTATAGATGATGATGAAGCGAATGACACATTAGATGGACAACTTCTATCACATCTTGTAGGAGAGGTTACGGAGTTGGATTTAGTCGAGGCTCAGCTGGGATCTTTTGATGACCTGTATGCTACCGGCCGAAGATCTAAATCCGCTAAAAGTAAAAAGAACCAATCCTCGCGCAAGCACGCGAGAAAGTCGAAATCTCCAATAGTTTCCCAATGAATGGCATATTTGAAAATAGCAGAGGTCTTGGCGACTTGGCTAGAGATTTAAATATTGCGTATCATGTGAGGGATTACAAGTTGGATTTTTTGGCTATTTCCGAGACGGGTAGACGAGATTTCCCAAGCACTCTACTAGACCGCCTTTCAGGTGGTGTGGATTTTACTTGGCATTCTTGTCCCCCTCGAGGGAGATCGGGCGGCATGTTACTAGGCATTAAAACTGATACCATGGAGTTGTTGGATCGTTCGGATGGTGACTTTCATATTAAATTCCATATCCAAAACAAGTCCGACAACTTTATATGGAGTTTGGTTGCTATGTACGGTGCTGCCCAAGAAGAGTATAAGGCTGCTTTTCTTCGATAACTGGTTAATTTAGCAAAGGATGACCCGTACCCTATTCTTATAGGAGGGGACTTCAATATGCTGACTTGCTGAGGTACCGTCACGAGAAAAGTAAGGGCAGATTTGATGGTCATTGGCCTCTCTTATTCAATGCTGTAATTGATAGCTTGTCTCTAAGGGAGGTTCATATGACGGGGAGGCAATTTACTTGGGCTAATAGCCTCCCCGAGCCGACGTTTGAGAAGCTGGACCGGGTGCTAATGGATTCCCGTTGGGAGGATAAATATCCATTGGTGTCGGTACGTGCTCGGGAGCGTGTTGAGGCTTTTTCGGATCATGCCCCCATACTCCTTTCTACATGTACATTGAAACCGCCGGTTAAGCACCAATTCAAATTCGAATTAGGCTGGTGATAACCCCCAAGAGCAGGGGATCACTGTAGCACCTCTCAATGTGGAAGTAAGGTATCGATCCGCAGGAGCAAGAAGGAAAAGTTATATATTCCCTACAACTAAAGTGTCACAAGGTTTAGTTGATTATGCACTAAACAAGTTTAAAGAACAATATGGTTGATTTAATGGATGAAAGTTTAATGTAATAAAACAAGAATGTAAAAGTGTCCCAATCCTCTTCAATGCAAGAGGACAAGACAAAGGTTTTCTCTTATAGGAACAATGGACATGGGTTCATGGGTTCACTTAATCCTCTCTCTCTCATCTACGGTGATTATCATGTTATAGATAAAATACACACAATTATCATGTTTTAATGGTAGCTTTTTATGACGGCTATATGTCCTAAAGTACACACAATTGTCATGTTTTAATGGTAGCTTTTTATGACGGCTATATGTCCTAAAATACATAGTTGAAAGAAGTACTCATTTGTGTTGCTAGGTCACCCTCGTAAGGCTAGCGTGGTTGCTGTCACTCCCACATCATACTTCTCCCTTTTTACCCCCAGATAAAGGATGTTGGGCTGTATTTCACATGTCACTCAATACATATGCCGTGTCACATCGGCCATCCTGTACCCACATACATCATACTTCTTAATGGATAATATTCTAAACACTAGTGCAATGATTCATATTTCGTGTGTGTGACCACATCTCTCTCATCTATCTACACTTGGTGGTCTCAATCACCGCATGACAAGGATAAACAAGGCATTATGCATAAATCAAACCATCACATGCATCATAGAATATCTCCAAAGTATGACAAACCATAAAAGCTCCAACACAACGGTAAATGCATAACAAATATCATCTCATACCACAATATCCACCATAGGAATTACATAGATGACCGTAATCATGTTCATCAGCTCATACTGTACTAATTAGTGAAATTCAAAGAGAGGAGAGATACATAAGTTACCACCACAAACCCAAGTCCAGGGGGTGGAATACTCCCCCTTCATCATGGAGACGGTGGAGAAGTCGTTGGAGAAGATGGAGACCACCCCGGCAGCGCCCCGCCGGAGTTTTCCCCCTCCAATCTGTAGCTCCAGGTCTCTGTTTCGGTGTTTCTGTGTTTCGGCGGCGCTCCTTCCAGGGAACGTTGGGGGACTATTTTTATAGGTATTTTTAGGTCACGACTGGGTCGGTGGAGATAAGATCAATGGCAACAGAGCTCTGACGCCCAAAAGGAGGGGTCCCACGTGGCCAGGTACATGGGCCGCATGGGCCCACCTAATTTGGCCCTCGGGTCTATGCTTGTTTGCTTCCTTTGCCCCCAAGTCTTCTTCCTTCCAAATATTGACGCCCGTAAATTTGCAGGTCATTTGGACGTCGTTTGGGTCCCTGAAACATTAAAATAAAGAAATAGGGTTTTCTGCCTGCGCAAGGTTAATTTCATAAAAATAGGAATTAAATATAATATTCTCAAAAATCATTATAAAACATTGATATAACCCTTATATGATGCAAATATGATTGGAATGCAAGTAATATAGTGCAAAGTTCATGTATGCATTTTACATGCATCAACATCCCCAAGCTTAATCAATACTCGTCCTCAAGTATGAAGGTGATAAAACTAACATGGACTTTGTAATTTAATACTAACAATGGATATCAAAGATGATTACTATTGCTACATAGAGTCAAATGATTCATTCTTCAGAGGAGTAGCAATATGCAAGATAGTTTATGAAGTTTTATCGAGTATTCAATGCAAGGATGTTCAATGATAATTCACAAAGTGTAACATAGAAGAAAGTAATATGGACCACATGTATGCATAATGATAAGTAAGAACATCCTACATTGGTCATAGAGTGTAGATGAAAATCTGAATATAAAAGGTGGAAACTTTGGAAAGATGTATATGTGAGTAGAGGTAAAGCATGCATAAGTTTCATCCAACTTCCAAACTCTTCTACTTAAGTTAATGATTGCAATGTGGTAATCCTTGGTGTCAAGCTCTCATTACCCCTATCATAGCATCTTAAATGATTAAAGTTTAAAGTGAAAGCAAATATGAGTAGTGTGCTTGACAAAGTAAAGGTTGGATGTCTCATGCCCCTTGAATACAAGTACCTACACCATGAGTTACTCAACTTGGGAAACAAAGCAAGTTCAACTTAAATATCATTGCAAGTAATAATAGTATCATCAAGAGCGTCAACTGGGGTACCTCTTGTCCCAGGATATGGATCAAGCCCATATCAAAATGACAAGACAAACAAACAAAATGAACAACCTCAACACCCTTTTTATTTACCATTGGAATAGCTTTTTATTGTAAGGTGTATCACAGACGGTTCACCATAGTATGTAAGCAAATTTCCACCATGAATGATGCATGGCTTAGATTAGCGGCCCAGGCGTCTCTCTAACCATTTATACAAACTCATTTAAACTACTTCATCTCCACATTTATTTCACCATGATAGGCATCCATAGACAAAAGTACATGATATCAACTAAATGAAATGAAGGAGCATGTTGAAAGCTTGCCATGTGACAGCACATATGAGCTAACTCCCAACCTCGGACATTTATCAAGCCACTAACATCATAATCTTAATCACAATGGTTCATATTTTATTTATGCAATAAAAGTATAGTGTGCATCAAGTTCGTGAGAGCTATATAACCAACTTTTCCCATAACAATCAATAACATAAACATTATCATTCAGAGGTATAGATAACACAAATATCATGATAAACATACTCGGAGTAGCATAAAGCTAATAGGTAGATATGGTGGACTCACTGGAATAACTTTGGTTGAAGGTGTTGGAAACAAGTTTTTACTTGTTGAAATTTTTGGGCTAGCAAGAGGGAGAAAGTTGACCATCTAAATGCATGCATGAGTGTCCATAGAACTAACTAATCCATGTTAAACAAAGTAAAATAACATTCAGCATCAAAACATGAATAAGAGATAGCTCTTGATAAAGCATTTGCAAATTATTACTCATTAATAAGCTCATGAATCATGCAACTATATGTATCATCAACTCAAACATCCCGTTTCCCAATCTTATAATAGCATCCAACATATTTCAACCCATATTTCCAGTAGCTCTTTCATATATAAATGATAATGTGGTGGTCTTACAAAATAAAATAAAAATCAAACCAAAACAAACAAAAAGAACGCTCCAAGTTTATGCGATAAAGTGTTTCGCTCAAAAAACATAAGTTAGACGTGTGCAAACCGAGAGTGCGTAGGTCTAGTGGGGTTGTCTTCACATCCCCAAGCTTATGGTCTTCACCATCCTTCGATAGCTCTTGGTGTCTCCTCCAATCCTTGTTGTTTATTGAAGATGAAGCTCATGAAGGAGCTTGAATGTTGATGTGCCCCTCTTCCTTCGGAAGTGTTTCATGCATAATACCAGGATCCCATGGTGCTCTCAAACTGATCAAAATAATAGTCAAGTTGAACCCTAGTAGAGAGGAAAACAAAACACAAAAGTAATAACAATGAAGACTAACTTTCTTTCTATGCATTGGCATTTGGTATATGAATGAATCAGAATAAATAGAAGTTTTCCAATGCATATTATCAATAGTTACTTGCAGCCCATAATTATTAGCACCATACAGAGGGTTCTTATCACCTCCTTTTTCATAATAGTTGCAAGTAGTAAAAGCAAATTCAACCATATAACTGATAATCCCCAAGAGCAAGGAATCACTGTAGCACAATTCGATAAGTATTTGAGTGTCGAACCCACGAGTAGCTGAAGGTAAACTATCTATTCTCTAAAGCCCTATAACCCTCTTATATGGCCGTTTATGCAAAGCAATAAATATGAAAAGAACTAACTAATGAAAGCAAGTGATGTGGAATGGGTTTATCTAGTAACAAGCTTCCCAATCAAGTTTCAAACGCAAGTTTCTTAGAGCAAGTTTCTCTCAGCAGTTTTCTCAAGCAAGTTTCTCAAAGTAGCCAGTAGCAAATATCTCAAGTAGCAAATATCTCAAGGGAGCAAATGTTCTATCAATTGTTATTTCATTCGTGTGGTTGTCACAATTAGTGAAGCACATGTTTCAGTCTTAATTGTTTCTTCTAGGAAGGAGCCATAAATAGGTGTAGCCAAGTAAATGAACTAAAACCCCTTATGATGGATCTCATGGCCAAGTAAATGACTGCACAAGAGGTATTAAGACATAAAGTCCCACCATAGCCTTAAGTTCTAAGGTACCCTATATATATCCCCCAATAAAGTAACTTCATGACTCGGTCTCAGGTTTACTTTCCTCCCAAGTCTTCCTCACTCCATTACATTACCGGTGATCACCTCACATGCATTCCCCAACATATGCGTGCACTCATATATTGTACATAAAGACAATCATAAAAGATAACAAAACTTGTATGCAACCAATCAACAAACTATTTCACTATTGCCATGAACAAATCACTTCTCAATCATAGACGGGGATACACAATAGATCATGGGAATAGTATATTGCATCATACATCATGTTTGCCAAGAGTTTACAGTGGAGAGATGGAGATGATCTTGCTGTAGATGTTGATGATGAACACGCCGGAGGGGGGTGGAGCCCTTTAGAGGTGATTCCGGCGGCGTTTCCCCCCTCCGATCTTCTTCGGCGACAGCCTTCTGACTCTCTGTTTCGTGGTTTTGTGTTTCTCCGACGCCTCCTTTCCGAAGAGCCTTGGGGGATATTTTTATAGGCAGTTTTAGGTCAAGACGGAGTCGGTGGAGAAAAGATCGACGATAACGGAGCGCCGAGGGCCAAGATGGGGGGTCCCACGCGTCCAGGTACAGTGGCCACGTGGGCCCACCTCATTTGGGCCTCGTGCCTCCGTTTGTTCGCTTCCTTCGCCCACAAGTCTTCTTCCTTCCAAATATTGACGCCCGTAAATTTGCAGGTCATTTAGACGTCGTTTGGGTCCCTAAAACATTAAAATAGAAAAATAGGGTTTTCTGCCTGCGAGGGTTAATTCCATAAAAATAGGAAATCATTAAAATATTTCCAAAATCATGATAAAACATTGATATAACCCTTATATGATGCAAATATGATTGGAATATAAGCAATATAGTGCAAAGTTCATGTATGCATTTTACATGCATCAACATCCCTAAGCTTAACCAATACTCGTCCTTGAGTATGAAGGTGATAAAACTAACATGGACTTTGCAATTTAATACTAACAATGGATATGAAAAATGATTATTACTGCTACATAAAGTCAAATGATTCATTCTTCAAAGGAGTAGCAATATGCAAGATAGTTTATGAAGTGATATCAAGTATTCACTGCAAGGATATTCGATGATAGTTCACAAAGTATAACATAGTAGAAAGTAATATGGACCACATGTATGCATAATGATAAGTAAGAACATCCTACAATGGTCATAGAGTGTTGATGAAAATCTGAATATAAAAGGTGGACACTTTGGAAAGATGTATATAAGTGAGTAGAGGTAAATCATGCATAAGTTTCATCCATCTTCCAAACTCTTCTACTTAAGTTATTGATTATAATGTGGTAATCCTTGGTGTCAAGCTCTCATTACCCCTATTATAGCATCTTGAATGATTAAAGTTTAAAGTGAAAGCAAATATGAGTAGTGTGCTTGACAAAGTAAAGGTGGAATGTCTCATGCCCCTTGAATACAAGTACTTACTCCATGTGTTACTCAACTTGGGAAACAAAGCAAGTTCAAGAATCATTGTAAGTAATAATAGTATCATCAAGAGCGTCAACTGGGGTACCTCTTGTCCCAGGATATGGATCAAGCCCATATCAAAATGACAAGACAAAAAAATAAAATAAACAACCTTAACACGCTTTTTTATTTACCATTGGAATAGCTTTTTATTGTAAGGTGTATCACTGATGGTTCACCATAGTATGTAAGTAAATTTCCACCATGAATAATGCATGGCTTAGATTAGCGGCCCAGGCGTCTCTCTAACCATTTATACAAACTCATTTAAACTTGCTTTACTTCCACATTTATTTCACCCATGATAAGCATCCATAAACAAAAGTACATGATATCAACTAAATGAAATGAAGAGCATGTTGAAAGCTTGCCATGTGACAGCACATATGAGCTAACTCCCAACCTCAGACATTTGTCAAGCCCACAACATCATAATCTTAATCACAATGGGTCATGTTTTATTTATGCAATAAAAGTAAAGTGTGCATCAAGTTCGTGAGAGCTATATAACCAACTTTTCCCATAACAATCAATAACATAAACATTTTCATTCAGAGGTAAAGATAACACAAACAACATGTTAAGCATACTCGGAATAGCATAAAGCTAATAGGTAGATATGGTGGTGACGAGGTTATACTCTGCGGGTACCCCAGTGTAAGGGTACCAGGTGCACGTGATGATCAAAGAAGGCCAAGTTTAATCAAAGCCCACGAAGGAAGGCCCAAGACGAAGAGTACTTTCAAAGTTAGATCAAATTATAGTCGGTTGAGGCTTTCCATACATGTAAACTTGGTTGGTTATGTTTCCCGAGACCCAGCCTCCTATATAAAGGCTGGGAGGGTGATCAACCAAGGACAATCAATCCATAGCTACCAAAACCCTGGCGAGATCAACAACTCGCCGGGACCATTGTAACCCTCATATTCACAACTCGCCGGGACCATTGTTTTGCATTCGCTCTTTTACTGTGTTTGTGTGGATTTCTTTGCTCCACAAAGCATTGGTGGCTGTAGCTAATGTCCAGAAGCTTTGGGATTGATTGTATCATTACAGAATATGAGAATTTTTGATTATGCACTAACCCTCTAATGAGAACTGTCTTGAGTTTGGTGTGAAGGAAGTTTTCAAGGATCAAGCGAGAAGGGTGATATTATGTGATCAAGAAGAGTGAAAAGCCTAAGCTTGGGGATGCCCCCGTGGTTCATCCCAACCATATTCAGAGAGACTCAAGCGTCTAAGCTTGGGGATGCCCAAGGCATCCCCTTCTTCATCAACAAACTTATCAGGTCATCTCTAGTGAAACTATATTTTAATTCTTTCACATCTTATGCGCTTTACTTGGAGCGTCTGTGTGTTTTTATTTTTGTTTTGTTTGAATAAATTCGGATCCTAGCAATCCTTGTGTGGGAGAGAGACACGCTCCGCTTTTTCATGTGAATACTCATGTTCTTCACTTATATTTGTTGAGTATTCTTAACTAGCTACTGCAGTGCTTTTAGCTCCTGTTTTTCATGCATCTCTTCGAGCTGTTAGCACTTGTTTATAAATACTCTCTTGCTGCATTATATTATCATTTGGAGAGTTTATGTTTAAATAAATTGATTGGTGTTTGTTTGGAAGAAAGAAAATGCTACATGTAGTAGTTGGTATTGGAAAAGACATATGCATTCTTGTAGATCATTGTCTTGTTTCGATTTGATGCTTTGCAATTGTTTTGAGCTCTCAAGTAGATCATGTTTAAGCTCTTGCATCATGTAGTTAAAGCCTAGTAGTGGAGAACTACCGTAGAGCTTGTTGAGACTTGGGATGCATATTTGTTCTCTCTAAGGTCTAGATATTTTCTGGTAAAATGTTTGAGCAACAAGGAAGACAGTGTAGAGTCTTATAATACTTGCAATATGTTTTTATGTGATTCTTGCTGTACCGGTTTATACTTGTGTTTGCTTCAAACAACCTTGCTAGCCTAAACTCTGTACTGAGAGGGAATGCTTCTCGTGCATCCAAAACTTGAGCCAAAACCCATGCCATTTGTGTCCACCATACCTACCTACTATGTGGTATTTCCTGCCATTCCAAGTAAATATTTCATGTGCTACCTTTAAACTATTCAAAACTTTATTACTCCTTATTTGTGTCAATGTTTTATAGCTCATGAGGAAGTATGTGGTGTTTTATCTTTCAATCTTGTCATTTACTTCTGACAGACTTTCACCAATGGACTAGTGGCATATACATCCGCTTATCCAATAATTTGCAAAAAGAGCTGGCAACGGGGTGCCCAGCCCCAATTAATTACAACTTTCATTAATAATTCTCTTCACATGTTTTGCCCTGATTTATCAGTAAGCAACTTAATTTGCAAATAGACACTCCTCCATGGTATGTGAATGTTGGAAGGCACCCGAGGATTCGGTTAGCCATGGCTTGTGTAAGCAAAAGGTTGGGAGGAGTGTCATCTATAAAGAAACTAAAATACATGTGTAAACAAAAGAGAAGAGGGATGATCTACCTTGCTGGTAGAGATAACGTCCTTCATGGGAGCCGCTCTTGAAAGTCTGGTTGACAAGGGGGTTAGAGTGCCCACTACCATTCGTTGACAACAACAAACACCTCTCAAATACTTATTTTGTGCTCTCTATATGCTTTCGAAAACTTAAAAAGCTCTAGCACATGATTTAATCCCTGCTTCCCTCTGCGAAGGGCCTATCTTTTACTTTATGTTGAGTCAGTTTACCTACTCCTTTCTATCTTAGAAGCAAACACTTGTGTCAACTTTGTGTGCATTGATTCTTACATGTTTACTTATTGCACTTGTTATATTGCTTTATGTTGACAACTATCCATGAGATATACATGTTACAAGTTGAAAGCAATGCTGAAACTTAATCATCCTTTGTGTTGCTTCAATGCCTTTTACTTTGAATCTATTGCTTTATGAGTTACCTCTTATGCAAAACTTTTTGATGCTTGTCTTGAAAGTACTATTCATGAAAAGTTTTTGCTTATATGATTCATTGTTTACTCTTTATCTATTTGTTAGCAAACTATAGATCATTGCTTTGAGTCACTTCATTCATGACATGAGCCTTGCAATATATTGATCAAGATTGTGTGAAAGCATGTCTCCTCAGAAATTATTTGTTGTTATCGTTTTACCTACTCGAGGACGAGTAGAACTAAGCTTGGGGATGCTTGATACGTCTCCAACGTATCCATAATTTCTGCTGTTCCATGCTTATATTATACCATTTGCTACATGTTTTATATACACTTCATATCACTTTTATGCATTTTCTGGGACTAACCTATTAACAAGATGCCACAGTGCCAGTTCCCTGTTTTCTGCTGTTTTTGGTTTCAGAAAGTTACTTCTGGAAATATTCTCGGAATTGCACGAAACAAAAGGCCAAGTCCCTATTTTTCCACACGTACACGGAGTCCGAAGGAGAGACGAAGGGAGCCACGAGGTGGCCAAACCACAGGCGGCGCGGCAGTGGGCCCACCGCGCCGCCTGGTGGTTTGGGCCCCTCGGGGGTCCGCCGACATCGCCCCTTCGCCTATTTATTCCCCGAGACGTGAAAACCCTAAAACACCGAGCCTTTCATCCAGAACATATTCGCTGCCGCCGCCGTCGTCAACCCTAACTCGGGGGGTTCTGAAGCTCTTCCCGGCACCCTGCCGGAGAGGGGAATCATCACCGGAGGGCTCTACATCGCCATGCCCGCCTCCGGAGTGATGCGTGAGTAGTTCATCCTTGGACTATGGGTCCATAGCAGTAGCTAGATGGTTGTCTTCTCCACTTGTGCCATCATGTTTAGATCTTGTGAGCTGCCTATCATGATCAAGATCATCTTATTGTAATGCTACATGTTGTGTTTGCTGGGATCTGACTTATATTGATACCTATGTGGAGCTGAATATTATATTATCATGTCTATGTCATTTGTGATCTTGCATGCTCTCCGTTACTTGTTGAAGCCTTGGCCAAGTGAATACTTGTGACTCCAAGAGGGGGTATTTATGCATGATAGTTGGGTTCAACCTCTATTTAACCTGGGATAGTGACAGCAAGTTCTAAGGTTGTAGATGTGTTGTTGCCACTAGGGGTAAAACAGCAATGCTTTATTCAAGGATGAATGTATTGTTTACATTACGCACATTACTTAATGCAATTGTCTGTTGCTTGCAACTTAATACTGGAAGGGGTACGGATGTTAACCGGAAAGTGGACTATTTAGGCATAGATGCATGCTGGATAGCGGTCTATGTACTTTGTCGTAATGCCCAAATGAATCTCATAGTAGACACCACAACTCACACATGCATGTTATATGCACTTATCAATTGTCAATTGCCCAGCTGTAATTTGTTTACCCAGCATGTTAGTTATCTTATTGGAGAGACACCACTAGTGAACTGTGGACCCCGGTCCATTCTTTTACATCTGAAATACAATCTACTGCAATCATTGTTCTCTACTGTTTTATGCAAACAAACATCATTTCCATTCGATACGTTTAACCCTTTGTTTTCAGCAAGCCGGTGAGATTGACAACCTCACTGTTAAGTTGGGGCAAAGTAATTTGATTGTGTTGTGCAGGTTCCACGTTGGCACCGGAATCCCTGGTGTTGCGCCGCACTACACTCCTTCACCAACACCTTCGAAGCAACCTCGTTTTCCTACTGGTTCGATAAACCTTGGTTTCATACTGAGGGAAAACTTGCTGCTGCACTCATCATACCTTCCTCTTGGGGTTCCCAACTGACGTGTGACGTACAAGCATTGTTTCTGGTGTTGCCGGGGAGATATTCCCTCGTCAACTTAGCGCTAGCAACACGTTTTCTGGCGCCGTTGCCGGGGAAAACCGAATTGCTTCTGCAAGGGGAGTCTCTCACACCCAATCTCTTTACTTTGTTATTTGTCTTGCTTAGTTTATTTTTATTTAGTCTTGTTTGCTCTCTTTATCAAAAACACAAAAAAATTAGTTACCTGTTTATTTCGGTTTTGTTTTGTCTCTTGTCACCATCATGTGTTGTTCCATGCTTTGTTGGGGCAGGCTTTGCGCAGCCACGGGACAATCGTGACCAGACTGACAGACGACCCGACGATCACCGTGACAGTCGAGACCATCATACAGATGACCGTCGTGATAATCGACACCATCGTACAGATGATCGCCGCGACAGTCGAGATCGCTATGGAGACAGCAGACGCGACAACCGCGACAGCTACAAGAGGCCAGAATGGCGCAGGCGAGCAGACAAAGAGCCTGAGCGCTCAGTCGAAGAAAGGATGGGTGATTATTGCAGATTCCATCTGTATAAAGGGGATGACGGTAAGCTACGCTCTAACCACTCGCTGGGAAATTGCAGGGAATTCAATCAACTTGCGATCGAACACGTACTGCGACTGCAAAGAGATGGGCGCGCACCTCCTCAACTAACGTAGACTCCATCGACTGCGCCACAAGCACTGTTCAGGTATATCCAGCGCCGCAACAAGTACAAAAACACAGGTATATCCGTACCATCGCAAACACAGCCCACTCAGGTGTATTCTGCACCAACGCAAGTACAACCGACACCGGTATACATGGTACCAGCACAACCCAATATGGGAGCACAAATGGCAGCAGCCGTACACCAGATGTCGCAAGGAGAAGAGCAAAAATATCCTGTAACCCGCGGGAAGATGAACATGATTCAGCGAGGGCGACCATCCAACCGAGAGCAGAAATTACACACTCGACAAGTCAATATGGCAGTCATGGCACCCCCAGCTGTCCCAGATTTTTTGCGAGGATCAGAAACTCCGATTGTCTTCAATCGAGAGGACCATCCACCCGCAGTATATCGACCAGGGCACGCAGCCTTGGTACTCGACGCTCAAATTGGAGGCTACGCCATGACCAAGGTCTTCATGGACGGAGGTAGCGGCCTCAACATAATCTTTGCGGAAACGGTACGCAGGATGAACAAGTCAGACGAAAACCTGCCAAAGGCCACAAATATCTTCCATGGTATCGTCCCAGGCAAAGCGGTACTCCCGCAAGGCACAATACAGTTTGATGTACGTTCGGAGACCCTACTCACTTCAGGACCAAGTCGATTAAGTTCGAAGTTGTCGACTGGAAATCACAATACCATGCAATACTCGGGAGGCCCATTCGCCCGATTCATGGCCGTCCACACTACGCCTACCTCAAACTCAAGATGCCAGGACCAAAAAGAGTCATCACAGTCAAAGGGAATCTTCAAAAATCATATTCATGTGATCGCGACTTCAGCAGAATCTCCGAGATGTTTGGTATGGAAAAATCACTCGCTGAGCTTGAGGTCTCCAACGATCGCACACTTATGCCAGAACACAAGAGGCTAGCAATCGACAGAGAGTTCAATGCCACCAACGACACAAAGACGCACAGGTGCACCCGACTGATCCCTCAAAGACGGTCAATGTGTCGTCGAGTCTTACTGACGCACATGAAGGCGCGCTCGTCAAATTCCTCCGTGAGAACTGGGAAATATTTGCATGGTGTCCAGCCGACATGCCAGGTATTCCCAGAGAATTTGCCGAGCACTCTCTACAAATCAAGCCAGGTTCTAGACCAGTCAAGCAAACTATGCGCCGTGTCTCCGACCCCAAAAGAGGCGCAATCGAAGCAGTTTGACAGGTTACTCGCTGCAAGGTTCATTCGAGAAATCAAAAAAATCAGACTGGGTTGCTAACCCCGTGTTAGTCGAAAAGAAGCACTCGAACACTTTGTGGATGTGTGTGGATTTCACCGCCCTGAACAAATGCTGCCCAAAAGATCACTTCCGTTACCACGAATCGATCAGATCATCGACTCGACAGCAGGATGCGCTCGATTATCATTTCTGGATGCATACTCCGGATACCATCAAATTCGAATGAGAGAAGAAGACGAAGACAAAACATCATTCATAACCCCACTCGGGGTCTACTGCTACACAACCATGCCTTTCGGGCTCAAGAATGCGGTGCAACGTACCAGCGCATGATGCAAAACTATCTACAAGAACAAATATGACGCAATGTTCAGGTCTACGTCGACGACATCGTCATCAAGACTGCAAAAGAAGACACGCTAATCGATGATCTACGGGAAACATTCAAGAACCTCAATCGATACAATATCAAACTCAACCCAAAGAAATGCACCTTCGGTGTTCCAGCCGGGCAACTTTTGGGATACTTGATATCTGCGCGCGGAATATATAGAAGCAGACCCGAAAAAGATACAGGCCATACTCACAATGAAGAGACCCACTAAACTCCACGAAGTGCATCAGTTGGCCGGTCGAGTAGCAGCACTCAGAGGGTGATCGACCAAGGACAAGCAATCCATAGCTACGAAAACCCTAGCGAGATCAACAACTCGCCGGGACCCTTGTAACCCTCATATTCACACCATCAATACAGACAAGCAGGACGTAGGGGTTTTGTAACAGCCCAAAGTTAAGAACCTGAAAAACCTGTGTAATTTTTTCACTTCTGCATTTCATTTATGCATCATGACATCCATTTTAATTTGCTAAACACAGAAAACAAATGGTTTGGCACCACTTAAAAACAAAATGCCAAACTTGCCTTAAGAAATCTCAAATCATTGAAAGCACTCAATCTTGCAAACAAAAATACTTTGACATCCTATGTTTGTCAAGGAAGCTCCAAGAGTTCAAAAATAATATGTTGAATTTACTTTCAAAATTCTAAAGGAATATAAGTTTGTATTTAAGGAAAATGCTATATCCAAACCCTATGAACAAAAGTTGTTCAGAACTTTTTATTCTGAACCACCAATTTTTGAGGAGCTACTACCTGACAATAGGAGTCTGCCTAAATAATTTCACCATTTTTGGAATGAGCTAAGAGCCTCAATTAAATGTTTTAAAATAATGGCAGAGAGGAAACTAAAACAAGTTTGTTCTACAAACTTGCTCCAAATAAACTCCAAATTTTACCATGGCCTCATTATGTGAAATAAGAGTTTTCCCCAAAATTTCAAAAGATTTGGAGCTGGTTAAATGCCTTAATTAATTTCTCTAAATAAAATCCAGAAAAGGAAAAAGGACAGAAAATAAAAAGGAAGAAAAGTCCGAGGGGGTTTTCGTAATTTCGCCATCTCCCTCCTGTAGCACGGGCAACACGCCGCCGTGTTCCCCGAGCCGCACGTTGTCGTGCTCCTGCGCGTCGCCGCCCGAGGCCCCCTTCCTCTCCTCTCCCTGGCGAAGAAGATAAGAGACCACCGAGGCCGCTCTCTCTTTCTCCCGAGATATTTCTCTCTGCCGCTCCCTCCCTCTCTTTCTCCCCCATGGACCCGAACCCTAGCTCACTGTTGCCGCCGCATCGCCGTCGCTGGAGACCACCCAAGCAAATCAAAGGACGCCAGCGTCTCCGCCGTGTCTCCATCTGCATCCTCGCCCAAGGAATCGATCCGGGGAGCCGTAAATCGCCGTCGCCATCATCGTCTTCCTCCCCTACGGCCGCCGAACTTCGAGCACGCTCGCCGCGGTTCCCGAGTTTCCCCTCCCGTCAAGCCCGTGCACGCATCAAGGGTAAGCTGGCACTCCTCCCCGTGCTCTCAGAGTAGGCAATGCGCGTCCGTAGCCGTTTTTCGCCGTAGCTCGCCATCGGCCGCCGCGGTAGCTCGTCGCCGACGCGGCTCTGGCGACCATTAGCGAGCGGCGCCACCACCATTGAGTAGCCCTCCGCGAGTAGAGCACGTGGACACCACTCGCACGTGCGCGCAAGCACGAAATCGTCGCCGTCGTGCGAGGCCGTGCCGTCGCCGGCAAACAGTAGCCTCGCCGCGGTAACACGTGTCCGTGGGCCCACGTGCTTGCGTGGCTGCCACCGTGGCAGCCGGCCCACTGGTCAGCGTCTGTGTGTAGCCAGCCGTGAGTGAAAAATGTTTCGGTCAATTCTCTGGGAAATAAAATAAATAGACAGATTCATTTTCAAACTTGAAAAATCCATAACTTATTAAATAATTGTCCAAATATTACAAATAATATATCCAAATGTTCAGAAAAATACAGCCTGTATGTTGGTATAACTCACACATCCAACTAATCTAGTTTATGTGCTGTTTTATTAAAATAAAGGAAATGGCAGAAAAGAAATGATTTGTGAAAATTCATAACTTAATAAATATTACTCCAAAAATTATGTGTGACCTATCAAAATGTTCAACACTTAATATACTTCATGTTTCACCTTGTTTCCAAATAGGCATAATTAGTTTTAGGGCTGTTTAAAATAATTTAACAAAATGGCAGATTTAAAATGGATTTTATAAATTCAATAACTTATATTGGTTTATCAGAAAAATGTGTTTAATATACCAAAATGCTCAGAAAATTATGAACTGTTCAGTAACATTATTTGCATGCATATTTGATCACAATTCCAGTACTGCACTTTTAGATGTTAGGGAAAATCATTAAAGTTAAATATGGGGCTTTGTTCTCTCTTGTCGAAATAATTATCTTGTACCCCCTTTAACTTGTTAGTTAAATTTCAGTGCATTAAAATATCATGTCATCATGTGTTTGTGCATTGCACCAGGTTTGCTTGAGTGATTATTGATTGTGTTCTCTCCGGTGTTTTCATGCATCGATAGATCAAGCAGTCGGGGTTCCATCGCAATACCCCGACGTACCGTATTACCAGCCCGCTGAACAAGGCAAGCGTAATCCCCGTCTGAGCATGTCTCCTCCTATATTTCCGCAATTATTTTACCCACTATAATATTGCATTCGGTTCCAAATGTCCTTTGCTTGGATTAGAGTATCCTACTAGTTGCATTAGAAATCTGTTGCCATTACCTGTATCCTTCCTAATATCCATAGGATTGAAGTGTTGGCCCGAGATAAATTATACTTGCTATGGATACGCTTAGTCATGCTTAGTTTAAATGCTTAGATGTCCGGTGGATGTTACAATGTTGGAACAGTTGATGGAATAGCCGGATGTGATGGAAACTGGTGGTGATGGATAATAAATTGCTTAAAGGCGGGGATGAGAGGCCACATGGAATGTGGTGGGTTCTCTCGTTCTCGCCGCTTAAGTGCGAGTTCTCCCCTTCGAGCCAAGACCGAGCGTACACCCATGCGTGAGGCCTATGCAATTGCAAGAACCCTCATAGACTAAATAACTCGGGCGGGGCTAGCCAGGGTCCTCTAGTTCAGACTTCCATTTGCGCGTGCGTGATGATGGTGGGATGAACTGAGATGAGAGTGTGGTATTAGGAAAATGAGTGGCCATGGGGCGGGGTGTTGCAGGCACCTGGCAATCCTGCCGCCACTGATGATCCTGGAAAGTCCTTAACGAGGGAGAAGTCGACAACGCTCCCACCCAGCCGGCTTTCCAAGGAAGAGAGCTAATTATACAGGTAATAGGCCAGACGGTACGCGTGGCAAACATTGTACACCCCTGCAGGGTAAATCTTTTCGAAAAGCCGTGTCCACGGTTATGGACGACTTGGTGACGGATTCAGGGACCATAGAATAACTTAAACGGAATGATTAAAACCTGAGTACTAAAGGTACTACCAAGAATGCAAGGTTGACTTCCTCGAGGGTGATTCGGGGAGGTGCCTTTGTAAACAGGTGAAGTGATTGATGGTGATTGCTGATGAAGTTGATCAAAAGAAAAGAGTTTACTTCTTACCCCCTTTCGAAAATATTCTGATTAGTCGATGCTAGATGTCTTTTATAAAGAAAACCAGCTTTATGCAAAACAGCCATAAAACCTTTGAAAGCCAATCATTGAGCTAGTAGCTCTAATAATCTTGCAGAGTTCGTCGAACTCAACATTGTTTATTTGGTTTCAGTGGAGGACTTCACCAACACTGAATGTGGGTTCTATGTGGACGTCGACGAGTAGTCTGGGGTTCCCAGGTGGCAGCTTGGGACATTCCGGAAGAGCTGGCGCTGGATGTGTATCTGTAGGCCTCTTAGGCCCTAATTTGGTTCTTGTTGTTTAGAACAACCTAATTCGCTTCCGCATGTT